>ML356022.1:0-36424 GCA_005239505.1 Nicotiana paniculata | reverse complement strand
TTTTATCATTAAAGCACATAAAATGCAAGGTATATAATGCTTAAAATCATAAATTCTAGCCACACATCATTCTTCGTAGCCCATTCCCCTTGTACTTTATGGACCGGCAGGTCTGAGTAACCAATCACCAGCAATTCATGAATATTCATGTCGACAGCCAAATTGAGCCCTAATCTGCAAGCCTCATATTCATCCGTATTGTTGGTGCAAGGAAACTTGACTTTACCAGACACCGGGTAGTTTTAACGGGTTTCTGACACCAAAAAGGCTCCAATACCGACTCTTTTGAAATTTGTAGCTCCATCGAAAAACATTCTACAACCATTTTAGGCTTCAGCAATATCTTCTCCAACGAATGACACTTCTTCGTCAGGAAAATATGTTTTCTATGGTTCGTATTTTCCTCCTACAGGATTTTCCGCAAGATGATCTACTAATGTTTTTCCCTTGATAGCCTTCTGAGTTAGATAGATGATATCAAACTCACTCAACAATATTTTCCATTTGACCAGCTTTCTTGTAGGCATAGGCTTCTGAAATATGTACTTTAGAGGATCAATTCTCGACATGAGATATGTGGTATAGGCACAGAAGTAGTGCCTTAATTTCTGGGCTATCCATGTCAGAGCACAACAAGTGCGTACCAGTAGGGAGTACCGTTCTTCATAAGGCGTGAACTTCTTGCTCAGATAATACATGGCCTGCTCTTTTCTCCCTATCTCGTCATGTTGCCCCAAGACACAACCGAAAGCGCCATCTAATACGGAATGGTAGAGTAATAATGGTCTACCCGATTTTGGCGGGACTATGACTGGTGGCATGGACAAGTATTCCTTGATTTTTTCAAAAGCCTTCTGATAGTATTCAGTCCAGCTGGTTGCGGCATATTTCTTCAACATTTTGAAAATCGGCTCACATATCACAGTTGATTGTGCTATGAAGTGGTTGATATAGTTGAGACGTCCCAAGAAACTCATAACGTCTTTCTTGTTCTTTGGTGGTGGTAAATCCTGGATAGCTTTGATCTTTGACGGGTCCAACTCAATTCCTCGGCGGCTGACAATAAATCCTAAAACTTTTCTAGCATGAACTCCAAAGGCACATTTTGAAGTGTTCAACTTCAGATTATACTTCCGCAGCCGGTCAAAGAACTTTCTCAAGTCTGCTATGTGATCTATGGCCTTCTTGGATTTGATGATGACATCATCCACATGTACTTCTATCTCCTTGTGTATCATGTCATGGAAAATGGTTGTTGTGGCCCTCATGTAGGTGGCCCTAGCATTTTTTAAACCAAACGGCATCATTTTGTAGCAATATACTCCCCATGGTGTAATGAAGGTTGTCTTTTATGCGTCCTCTTCGTCCATCCAAATGTGATGATAACCCGCGAAGCAATCGACAAAGGACTGGAGCTCATGCTTGGCGCAATTGTCGATTAGTATATGTATATTTGGTAGTGGAAAATCGTCTTTGGGATTTGCTCTATTTAAATCCCGATAGTCGACACATACCCTAATTTTTCCATCTTTCTTCGGAACCGGCACAATGTTGGCCAACCAAGTTGGATATTCAACTACCCTGAGGACCTTAGCTTTGATCTTCTTGGTGACTTCTTCCTTGATTTTCAAACTCATGTCTGGTTTGAACCTCCTTAGTTTCTGCTTTACTAGTGGACACATTGGATTGGTGGGTAACTTGTGAGCCACTATGGATGTGCTCAACGCTATCATATCTTCATACAACCATGCGAAAATGTCCTCTTACTTTTTCAGGAAATGAGTGTACTCTTCCTTCTCTGATGGTGACAAGTGAATACTTATGCGAGTTTCTTTGACGGTTTCAGGATCTCCCAAGTTGACCACCTCAGTCTCGTCCAGGTTGAACTTAGGTTTGTTCTCAAAATTCTCAACATCTCTGACGATTTCCTCAAGTATCGCATCTTCTTCTTCTATCTCTTCCGTGTCGCTATTATTATGTTGCATTGTCTCATTACATGTCACAGTCGTTGGTTCATCAAGGTAAGAAATAGTAATGCTCGGGACTCATATGGCCCTAGATTGTGTGGCGGTCCAGTTTATGAGAACTACTCCCTTCTCCACTCATCTGGATGATGAGGCCTTTCTCCTCCTCCTCCTCAACTATCACACTGCAGTCCATGTCTTCATCTTCCAAGAACAGGTTCCTTAGGCCAGCTAGAGCTTCATTTCTTCAGATCCACATGTTATGTCAGCCTAATGAAAGGATTGGCTCAAATGAGGTACCAGCTTCTCAAGAGGGTAATAAGGACCACGCCATGGTGGCGACCACTCGTCATATTCCTGCCAGGTATACTGATATCCAAGCCCAAAGGTTGTTACGTGATGATTTGGCTATACTGGTTTGGTAATACCCTAGAGGTTCTTCCCGAGCCCTTTACCGGGTTCATACCTTGACCATGCTAGTATGCTTTCTATTTTGCTGCTCCACCACTTGTCTTTGTCAATTGCATTGACGCGCTCGATGCGGTAATAAGTCTCCCCACCTAACTTCCTTCCATTTTCCACGATCGGAACAGTTTGGTTGGTATAAATGGGAATACTCCTGTCTCCATGAATGATCACTTCCTGATGATTCCATACGAACTCTACAGCCTGGTGCAAAGTAGAAGCCACGGCCCCGACGGCATGTATCCAAGGTCGTCCCAACTGTAGATTGTATGAGGCGGATATGTCTAGCACTTGAAATTCAACATCGAACCAGCTCGGACCCATCTGTAAGCATAGAGTGGTTTACCCAATTGTGATCCTTTGAGACCCATCGAAAGCCTTCACATTCATAGTCCCCGCTCGTATTTCATGCAAACCTTTATCCAACCTTTTCAGAGTTGTCAACGGACAGATGTTGAGACTGGACCCTCCGTCTATCACATTGTACCGTGATGTGCAGTGCCCTATTGTCGCTTAATCCTTCTAGTGGAAATTCGTCTTCATGAAAGGTGATCTTGTGGCTCTCCAGTACTTGCCTACCATTTTATCCATCTCCCCACTAGTGATATTGTTAGGCACGTAAGCATCATTCAATACCTTCATCAAGGCATTCCTATGTGCCTCAAAATTCTGCATTTTTCTCCAAAGATAGGATGGATATCTAAGCAGGAGTTTTGTTCAGATAGTCTACCACAGAATATTCCATCGCTTGCACCTTTCTCCAAAGATCATCCGGGCTAGTTTCAATGATGGTTTAATTGGCAACAACTTCTCTATTCGTTCCTCTCAAATTATCAGGTGTGTAAATTGTGCTAGTCCTGGTCATCCCTTGTGCCGCACCAGATTCTTCAAGTTTTGCTTTTCCTTTCCTCCTGTCTTCTGCAACATAATCCTAGGGTACGATATTGGACTTAAAGGGTGGTGTGGATCCTACCGTCACAGTGAAGGGTGTGGGTACTTCTACTTCAAACGGAGCAGGTGCAGGTGTTGTTACTTCAATTTCGAATGGAGTCGATGCGGCTACCCCAACTTCAACTAGTGGCTCTATTTGTACCACAATAGGAGTGAGAGTGACTGCGGGTTTCTTAGGATCATCCTCTTCTTGAATAAGTCCAATTGACCCTTTCGAGTCCCATTCTTCATCAGTCTTTATCACATTTACTCCTTCGCCCCTATGATCCGGGAGAGGATTGTTGCGGACGTTAGGTGCGACCTCCTTTGCTTGTATGAGCTTGGTATCAATCAATATCTTGATTTTGTCTTTCAAATTGTGACATTCATCGATGGTATGACCTTTCATGCCGAAGTGGTAGGCACATATTTTGTTTGGATTGACCCATTGAGAGGAGTTTTCCATGGAAACATCGGGAATAGGGGTAACATATCCAGCATCATTCAGTCTTTCGTATAATTAATCGATGGGTTCAGCAATAGGGGTGTATTGTCTGGGTGGCTAGCGGTCAAAGTTTGGTCTGGGTTTTTGATAGTTTTGGCGAGCTGGCGATGAGTGATAATATGTTGGCTGGGTGTTATAAGTGTGGTGGGCAGTGGCGGGTTGTGGATATCTGGGAGGTGAAGGTTGATATGTAGGTGGAGGTGCTTGGTACGTAAGAGGAGATTTTGGACCTTGGGATACCATCACGGCCCCTACTTCTTTCCTTTTTGATACGGCCCCCTAACTGGAATGCTTTGTTTGTAGCTTGCAATGCCTCAAAATTAGTCACCATCCCGCTCTTGATCCCTTCTTCAATTTTTACCCTAGCTTGATGATGTCAGAGAATTTGTCATTCTCGATAACCATTAACCTTTCATAGTATTTTGGATCCTGGGCCCGGACGAAGAATTTGTTCATCTTCTCTTCTTCTAATGCCGACCTTACTTTTGTAGCTTCTGATCTCCACCGAGTAGCATACTTGCAGAAAGTCTCCGTTGGCTTCTTCTTGAGATTGTTTATGTAGAAGACATCTGGTGCATTCTCTATATTAAACCTGGATTGATCCATGGAATCTGATGCCATGCTTACCCAGCTAACCCAATTCTTGGGATTTTGACTAATATACCAAGATAGGGCGTCTCGAGTGAGACTTCTCATGAATAGCTTCATGTGAATCCCCAACTCCTATGAGCTTGTCACAATATGTTCTTAGATGCACCTTTGGCTAACTTGTACCATCAAACATCTTGAACTTATGAGGTTTGTATCCTTCCAGCAGTTCTACATCTTGCTGAATACACAAATCTTCATAATTCAAACCTTCAATGCCTTTTCCTCCTTCGAAACCCTGGACTCGGCTTGTGAGCTTCTTAAGTTCCTCTGTCATATTCTTGATGAGTAGGTCCTTCTCGGCGGATTATTGTGTGTATGGGTTATGTTGAGTGGGGTGAAGTAAGGTTTCTATGTATATGGGGTTTTTTTGATAGATATTAGGGGTTTGAGTGTAGTGGTGATCATTGGTTGAGTTTTGTGGATCAGGAGCAGGTTGTGGTGTATTTTGGGGAGTATGGTAGGTAGTAGTTTGCGGGTACTGAGTTGGAAGGTGTTGGTGTTGAGGAGGAGTTGGTAGGTTAGGGTTTTGATGAGGTGCGGCGTATTGATGTGGTGCGGGAGGATTTTGTAGATGTTGGTTTGGTGTGTTTTGAGGAGGTGCTAGGTTCTGGGCATTTTGTTGGTTGATGACCGGGATAATTAAAGTGAGGGAAAGGTTTGCCAATTTGCGGACCTGCTCAAGTTCCCATTCCAATCCGGTATTTTTTGCTCCAGCCGTAGAACCAAATCATTTTGCGCCGGAGTACTCCGACCGTCTGAAGTTTCAACATTTTCCACATGTGCAACATTGTGTTTCCTGATACAACTCATGTCATCCATCTTAGCCTTTCCCTTGATTTTTGGATCACTTGGAGGAGGAGGAGGTGGTGGAGGACCTCTAGATCTGGTATGATATGCTGATGATGCCAGTATGCACAAACAAACCTTAGGGATGGGAATAGTCAAAACAAAGAAAAAGGAAAAAAGGTAAACAAGTCAGTAGGGAATTTTGGAAAGGATATTTGCAGTATTTAAACATGCATCATAAATTTGCGTCCTAATTTTGAGGACCTTATTGTTCCTGAGGTAGGCGTAGCGACACATAGATTAGGAGAAACTTAATGCCGATAATTGCCTCATTTAATTAATTTAATAAATAAGTCAAACCTCTAAAATGACAATAATCAAAAAGAGTTACTAGTGGCATTTTCCTTATTATAATCAAATTCTAAAACGACTCTAGAAATGCAAACAATGATTCTAATCTACTTGGTCCCTGAGGGACCCTCTCCAAGCTTGGCCTTCTTGGTCCTATCGATCAAATTCCCCAGGTCGGGCATGTCCAGCAGCAGATACACCCTTGCTATGTGTCCTCCTTCATTCCCTCTGCATTCTTACAATCCACGATCTATTTCTTCATCTTCCCTTCAAGTTCCATCAGACCTTGCTCTAAATATTCCAACATTTCCATTGACTTTGTAGAAATTTCCCTCCATTCATTGATTGATTCCATGTCTACTTTGTGTTGTTCCAAATGCCTGGCCTCGGACTCAAGGATTCTTTTGCGCAATGTCTTGTATTTCACCTGTGCTTCGACAGCTTCATCTATGACCCTGTTTCCTTGATTGACCCCTGGCTCGACTTCTCCCTCTATGTCATCATCCAACTATGATACGTAGAAATACGCATGACCAACGTGGTATCGATCTGGCTCGATGGTGTCCTTCTCCACAATAATATTCAAATGCCACATGTGTTGGGCCTCACACTTGTATGGAATGGCATCACTTTGAAAATATGCTTTGTAATGACTCATTTTGGAGACTCGCGGTATGACTTGTTTTCTCCCAGTCTATCTCATGACTCTGATAGGAACATAAGGATATATGTCCCTCAACCCGATCAGCAACAAATGAGGAATATCCCTGGACCTGATGATGAACTCGTTAGTAGGGAACCACTCGAACATCCAGTGGACCTTGTCATCAGTCAGATTACTGAAAAAGTGTACCCAATCTATAGCATTTTCCGGTTATGCAAACTTTTCTGGGATGAAAGTCATTCTTTTCGGATGGTGGAAACCAATGTGGTCATTCCATGGTCTTCGTAGAAATTCCTAGCGGTACTGTCCTCTTTGAAGATGCTCCAACAACCATATCTGCAGCAACAAATTGCAACCATCAAAGTGTCTGAACCTCTTCTTGCAATGGTCCAAGGCTCGGTATATCTCAACTACGATCATTGGGACAATAGTGTAAGTCTGTCCCACAATCCCTTCCATAGTATTCTTGGTTACCATAGCCAACTGAGTGTGAATCCTGTCTCCTTAGATTGGAAATACTATCATACCCAAAAAACAGACGATGAACACAAAAACCCGACGATGAGTCCAGCCCAGGGAAGTGATGGCAAACTCTTCATGTAAAATACGGTAGGATGTGTTGTTCCCATAACGCTCGTAAAGGAAGTTGAAAGGTATGTAGGACTTCTTCCGGCATATCAACTCATCATTCTTTCTAAGACCCATTATTTTCAGAAACCCCCTAGAAGTGCAATTTTCTAGTACCAACAGACTAGGACTATCCCAGGGTAGCTCAGCGAAACATTCTATTTCCTTAAGAAGGGGAGTCATATCTAAATTGCCGAAATGAAAGACGGCCCTTTCTCCGTCCCAGATCCTAGTAGCAGCGTCGATCAGTACATTGTTTGGTTGAATGTCTAGCAAGGAGGGTAAATTTCTGAGAACCCTCTTCACATGATTTTAATTGCTTGGCGAAAGATTTTCCCACTAATCTAGAAATAAAGGTGGTATAATTTGGACCATTCCGAACCTGGGGACTTCGTGCCTCATTTTCTACAAAATAAACAAAGTTAGCCCCTTCCCCCTATTGGGTTGACATTTAAACATTAATGATTAGCATATCGGAACGTTTTTCTCCAAATAATGCACATATCATGATCGAGCCCGTTGGGATTATGGAAACCCCAATGGGCTTTTGACAAGGCTTTCCTTAGAGAGTGATTATGCGGACAACATACTAACCCATTCAAGGTTTGAACATGATGCATGTACAGTTATCATCAGAGTAAGGTTTTTCTATAGAATTCTAGACTGGTACCCTCAGGCGGACAACTTGAGAGGGAAAGTCACGAAACCATCGACTGCACTGCTGATCGACTAGTTTTACCGCAAATAAGCCTTTCCAAATTTAAAAGGGTAATATAGGAAGAGTGCGGACACTCATCAAGTGTCTCTATGGTATTAATTACGTACGAGTGAAATATGATGTAGAGCATGTAATTATGCAAAAAGAGAAATAACATCTTGCCAAGTATTTTACATGATGAAAGCAATAAATGCGGTATTTAGTAATTGTAAAGACACGAAAGGAAAAAAACAAGAAAGGAGTTAGTTCTTATATTGAAAAAATTATAATAAAGCGATAAAATGGGTAGGGATTGGGAAAGACATAAAGATTGAAGCCAGGGAATAGGATTAGCATATTATAACAAGATTAAACGAAGAATTGCATATAAAAGGAGAACATGGAAGGGATGTGCATGTAGCAAATAAATGGCGAATAAAATAATAAAGGCATGCTTATCGAGGGAGACTAATTCACACAAACCAAGTCCGTTATGGTAAGAGCCTAAGGATATCCCCATCAGAGTCGCCATGCTATCGCGCCCTTTTATT
Organism: Nicotiana paniculata; assembly: GCA_005239505.1. Lineage (NCBI taxonomy): Eukaryota > Viridiplantae > Streptophyta > Magnoliopsida > Solanales > Solanaceae > Nicotiana > Nicotiana paniculata. The sequence continues at coordinate 28,233 of ML356022.1, read as the reverse complement.
TTCGCGAAATTGGGTTGCGACAATGACAACTCTTTTAAAAGGGAATGAATGGTTATTAAAATAGAGTCACCACCTAACGGATTAAGGTGTGTTAGGGCACCTATTGCAAATGACTCAGATTTACTAGTTGCGTCACCAAAGATCGGGTAAGGGCTCAAATTACCTCGAGGAGAAGGTGTTAGGCACTCCTCGACGTTCACAACGGTAGGTCCCCACCAAACTCAGATCATGTGAATTAGTCTAATAGAGAAGAGAGGGAATTATTTTAATAGGAATGGGGGGTCCTAAACTTTTTAGCCTAAAGGATCACCCCGTGCAACATAAATAATACTTTGTAATTTCCCCAGGACGGGAGTGTTACTTATTATTCAGCGGGCACAGACTATCACCTCCAGCTACCCGATTACTATGTTTAAGTTATTTACCTAAAAGCGCTATAATCAATGCTAAATCGTACCCTATGTGTGCACTACCCGTCCCTTACCTATGGCCCAGGAAGCATTTGGACCTCTGTTTTGGATGGTTCTAGACTCAACTTAGGTTGCTCAAAATGGTAAAACTATGCATGAGCATCAATAACTTTTTATCCCCATAATTTCTACATTTTTTAAAGACTTTTTAATTAATTTATCCCTGTATTTTTATTATATAGACAATTACTAATTGCATCACCATTGGTTTTATGACAGTTTTATTGCTTAATTTTATCATTTATATTTTCACTAAGATTTAATTATTTTACAGATAGTCGTACTTACATTTTAGGGTTATAAGTGCAATAACTTTGCAATAATAGCCCACGAGTGCATAATTACTTTATTTCACAAGAAAATGGCCTTTTGTATTTTTGTAATATTGGGTAATTATTTTAAATCTATTTTATGCATAAAAATTATTTTTTATAATTTATTAACTATTTTTACAAATTATTTTATCAATTAAGTGGGTAATTAACAAATAACCCTATTTAATTTCTTTGATTTTCGGACCTAACCCCTAAAACCAGCCCAAAACCCATCTAGTATTCAACCCTAATGTTGGACCAAACCCCTTAGGCCCAAATATACACCTGCCCGACCCAATACCCCCCATGAAATCGTGGTCGTTGATCATTCAGATCAACGGTCCATATCCGTCCTTATAATAATTAATCCTAACTTACCCCCTAACTCTTCTCATTTATTTCCCTCACCCGCCGTCATCATCTCCCTCTTCTCTAAACTCTCTCTCGATCTAACCCTAGTTCTAAACGCCGTCACCGGCAAAAAACCTCCCCCTTATGACGTTTCTATGCCTTCTCCGACCAGACCTGGTCTTCTACACACCATGGCTATTCGATTTCTTGGATCCTTGAGAAGATCTCGAGGAACCCCAACTGGTTCTGGTTTGAAACTTTGTTTATCATCCTGTCTTGGGCCATTTTTCCGTCAGTGAGTAAAAACTTCTTCTTGTTTATTACGGATTTATGGGTTCTTGACCTATTCTCTCATCTCTATTACTTTTCTTAAAACCCTAGTCTGTCATTGTCGAACCATCTCAGATCTGTATAGATATGGGGTGATTCGAGCACTTTTACGTGTTTTCCTTTAAAAATCTCCTATTTAATTAAATATTTCGACTTTTTATCACTCTTTCTAAGCTAGAGTTCCTCCAAAACTGTTTTTAAAGATTTCTATGAATTCTCAATGTTTAGGTATTTGTTTCTTCATCGTTTTGATTGATTTTCATACAGGTGTTCAAACCCTAGCTGATTTTGTGATGTACTGGTTTTCTTCAAATTCTGTTTCGATATTTTTGATACCAGTTGTATTACTTTACTCTATCTTTTTAACTTAAACATTTTTCCTTGTTAAATCCAGTATTCTTGTGGTTTTGCCAAATTAATCTCTGTTAGGGTTCAAACCTGCTTTCCGACTAAGTTCTATATTTTTTGAGGTCTTACTTAGTTTAATTTCTATTCATGAAATTTGGGTGATTATTTTGGTAAAACCAGTATTCTTTGAAGATCCTTACTGATTATTCCATATTATTTTGCCCAGTTAATTTTGTGTGCACAAATCATGTTGGTTTACTTATTTGTAATTTTAATTGGTCACACTTGCCTTAATTACTCGTCCTCATGATTTTGTGATTTTTACTAATCCTTTATTTGGTCTGATTTTGATTATTGCCTTAATTAAACTCTCTTGTTATACCGTTGATCAATTACCCCTAATTAAGGGGTCTATTCCGGACTCCCTCATGTTAATTGATTCGGTGACCCTGTGATTGCCCTTAATTGACTGATTTCTGATTCTTTTACCTTACTTGTCCTACTCCTAAAGTGCTATAAATACACTATTGTTTTTACCTCTCAAAGACGAAGAATTATCTCAAAATACACACACTCTTAGATTACTTAAGTTCTTCCCCTCCAGTGTGTGTACTGCCTAAGAATTTATGAGATTCCTCCGAACTCTGGCACACTGGGGTTATCCCTTCCACACTGCACATAATCGATTCCTTATTTTAAAAGATCTTGGTGTGAGCATTGCCTGGGGGTCCCCGAGGCCTTTGGGAACTTTAACGCACTAGGATACCTCATTGGATACTATGGACTATGGCATCTTGGACTGTTTTGAAGGCCTGGTATTTCCAGGTTCATTTTGGGCCTATTTCAGGCTCCCTATAGTGCAACGTATATTTTATTATTTAATTCGTTCATTTATGGTCTGTAATAATAACCCCCTGTAAACAGATATTGGGGAAATTAGTAAAAGGGGAGGATTCTTATATGACTTTTGTGGGGAAAATGTGTAGAAGTCATGCCTTTAGGTCTATATTATGTTTACTCGCATTAGAAATCATGCTTTAGGCTTATACTATGTTTACTTGCATCAGAAACCATGCTTTTAGGACCATTTGGCATACTAGGCTACATGTTATAGGCTCATTACCTCATTTATCACGAAATTCTTCTTTTGCATAATCATGATCACCTAGAAATCATGTTATTAAGTTACTGTTGTAATTCTATCTAATAAAATGTCCATTCTTTACGTGCATTAGAAATCCTGCTTTAGGACTGTGTTTATATTCGCTTTAAACCATGTCTACATCGCCTAAATCAGTAATCGTCTTGTCTATACGAATGCTTAAAAGCATCCCCAATGCCTAGACACCATGTTATAGGATAAATATGCATGAAATCAACTTTTGTAATACTCGGCATCTAGATCAGCATGCCTATAGGACTTAATAATTTTAAACGATTCTAGTTGATTCCTCGAACTCTAATCTCACTTAGACAGCATGTTTATAGGGTATTACAGATCCACGCCTAGGCAAGCCTTAGGTAATTAAGGTATTGTAAAACTGTGAAACTATGTTTTGTTTATTTGTGACTGCCCAGATTCAACAGGTTCTAAAATCAGTAGGCAAACTTATTAGGTTTATGCCACTTTGCCTTAAACAATACTGCATATTCTCTGCTTGTTATGTTCCCCTAGATATCCTATTCTAGGACTTTCTGAAAGTTCTTTGAAATCTGTGTTAGAGACGTGCTAATTGTCTGCTTATGTGTGGACGTAAACATGAGCCCTCTTAATTGTTTTCATACTTGACAGTCTTATATGTTCTTTGTTGTCGCTTAGATTTTCCCTTTTAAATACCTTACGCGAGTCTAGAACTGCCTAAAATTAGAGGTCCTAAACACCTCCGGGACCATAAGGAAGAGACGGGTAATGCACACTTAGAGTCCGTCTAATTTAATATCTCTTATATAACCGCTAAGGGAAGGGTAATTGGGTAGTAAAAGGATATGATGACCTGTGCGCTAATGTCACGTGTAACCCCTCTGGTTGAGGAAGGATTATCGGGCATTGTACGGATGTGATCCTATAGGCTAATAACTTAGGACCCACTATCTTATTTACATATGTGTCCTTAGACTGCTTACCTTTTAACTCCTTTATCTTATTTACATATGTGTGTTCAGATCGCTTACCTTTTAAACTCCTTTCATCCTACTTACATATGTGTGCTTAGGCTGGTTATATGTTAAATGACTAATTTACTAAGTAAGTTTGGCTGGGACCTACCATTGTGGACCTCGAGAGGTTCCTAACACCTTCCCCTCAAGGTAATTCAAGACCTTACCCAATATCCGGTTACGTAGACTGGTTTCATGAGTTACTTGCATTAGGTGCCCTACGCACCATAAATCCGTTAGGTGGCGACGCTACACTTTTGATACCCCTCTCGCAAGAGGAAGGGAGTTGTCCCAAATGAATGTCGAAACCCGGACTTCGCGAGGAAAAAAGGGGGCGCGACAGGTGTCTAATCATGTAAAGCAAAGTAGGCAAGATATTCACAGAACTTATTTGAGCCAAAGCAAATCCTATAGGCTGGTTATCTACATAGCATATTTGAGCCAAAGTAAACCCCTATAGGCAGGTTATCTAACACACAATAGCAAACAGAGTAAACATCTAGGCAAGTTTTCTAATATATAATAGCAGAATGTTTTTGAATAAAGTAAAGCCTATAGGCAGGTTATCTAACATACAATAGCATCAAGTAAACACCTATAGGCATGTTATCTACCCATTTCATGCAAAATATCAAAAATAAGCCCATTTTCCCAATTTATTATTGCCCCAATTGTTATTACAAATAATTATTACAGACCATAATCGAATGAATAAATTACAAAGTATATAAACTATAAGAAGCCTGCAGCAGGCCTAAATACACCTGGACAGGCCAGGCCCTCAACTCACAATAACTCCAAAAAGTCCATGTTCGTTGATACACAGTGACCAGCCGTGAATGATTCACCTCTATCTCAAGGATAAGCATACCAAGCCCAAATCTCTAGTGTGTCAGAGTTCCCAAGGGCTTCAAGAACCTCGGGCAGTGCTTATACTAGAGAAGAATGATCAGAACATTTCAAGGAAAACTTATGGACTAAATCCTGGTGTGTTAGAGTTCTCGAGGGTCTCATATGAACCCTGAGCAGTGCTCACACCAGGAAGGCCAGGGGAAAGTACTTAAATTGCTTTGGCTTTCAGCCAACAAAGAGTGAGAATTCAAAAGATCAAGATAGGATTGGATAGTACATGTAGGGACAGAATCACACATAGAACAAACACATTTGGAACTGAACGGACTTGATAAAGTTTTGAAAGTTAACAAAGTCATATGTTAATAAGGATCAGTTCATGCCTCATAAAGATGACAAAGACTTCATATCAGGCTAAGTCACAGAAAGGGAGTTAATTGATTAACAGTAAGTGAGGAAAAACATTAATTAGTAGTAAAAATTGGACAAAGGTATCATAACATGGTGAGCACAGAACCTTACATGTTTAAAAACAAGCTAATGAGTCTAGTAAGTCATACATAATTAACTAGTTCTCAAGGAAAAGTATCAAAGGATTCTTAATGCTAAAAGATAATCCTAAGCTACACAGAGTTAAGCAAATTTGACTAATTGATATACTGGGTTCAACATGTCTAAAATACAAAAAGTAACTAGTCTAATAACAGTAACATATTAGACGAGTACTGAAGTAGAAAGGATTAAATAACTTACCAGTTCAGATGAAACAGAAAATGAATCTAACAATGAACAATTGTCACCAACAGAAGCAAACAATATAGGATTCCTGGCCTTGGCTTCCAGCAGGACAGGAATCAAAGCACAAACTAGTAGCTATAGAATAACAGTGTATCATTTGTTTAGGGTAGTGAGAATATTTCGAACTTTGAGTCCCTTTAAAAGGGAATTGGGGAGGGGTTTAAATAACACTAAATTAGAACACAAAAATATGGCAATAATTAGTCAAAGTACTAGAAAGGAAATCACTTACAGTTAATAAGGAAAGAAAAATTTGAAACCCTAATTTAGGTAAAACATACAAAATCAGCAGAAATAACAAAAGATGCATATAGACATATAGACATAGACTTTAACAAAGTAATTAAAGAATCGAATAGATTTGGGTTTGATTTTGAAGAATAAAAACCCCTAATATTAAGGCAAATAAAAATTTGCGGAAATAATCAAACAGAGTTATAATAAGATGCACATATAGACGGAATAATTAAAGGATCGAACCATATTTGGTTCGATTTTGAAGAATCAAAAACCCTAAATTTAGGGTAAGTAAAAATCGGCAGAAATAACAAAGAGAGTTATAATAAGATGCACAGAGACATATAGACGGAAACATTATAGGAAAAATAATTAAAGAATCGATAACCAGATTAGATCTAGAAAGATCTGAAACCCTAGTTTTAGGGTAAGTAGAAAATTGCGAAGATTCTCAGAGATTCATACCATAAAAGAAACGAGAACGAACACAGACGGAAAAAAGGTCAAAGATATAAACCAGTTTTGGTTCGAAATTAAAAAGATATGCTTGCCATGTTAGGCAAGAAATTATGTAACACCATAAGAGAGTAAAACCATAAGAGAGTGACAAGGTAGGGAATCATTGATTGATTCCATTTTAGGATCGGAATCGGAGGGATAATAGGTTGACGACGCTAGGGTTTCCTTATAAGAGAAGGAGAAGAGAGAGCATTTAGGGGCGGCGGTGTTTGGAGAATGAGGGGATTAGGGTTGGGGCGATTAATTAAAATGGAGGGAATAAATGAGGGTCGTTGATCTTAAAGATCAACAACCATGATTTTAAATGAGGTTGGGTCGGGTATTAAAACGGGTAAGGGAACTGAGCTAAGGTGTTGGGCTAGGTATTTAGGTAATTGGGCTGGGGGTTTGGTCCGAAAATTGGCTTAAAAAATAGGCTATTACTTAAATACCCAAATTTAATTAATAAATAATTTGTAAAAATAATAAATAAATAAATAAAAATATCATTTGTGCATAAAAACAAATAAAAATAGTTATCTAACATTATAAAGTATAAAAAGATTATTTTGGCATAAATAAAGTAACTATAAATACATATAGGCCATTATTGCAAATGAACAATTTTAGCCTTTAAAACTGCAAATGTAATTATGACAAATATGTTAAAAATATTTAAAACCTAATATGGGTGAAAATGGTGAAATTAAATGATAAAACCATAATCAAATAATTTGTGAGATAATTAATGAGTATCTATATAATAAAAAATGCAGGAATAAATTGATTTAAAGTCTTTAAATTATAGAAAATTGTGAAAAATGCTTGTAAATGTTTATAAATCAAGTGATGGTGCATATGCACTATTTTGAAAGTATATATATATATATTTAAAAAAAATGAGGGGAAAATTGGGTATCAACAACTCTTCCTCATCTTCAACATAGAGATGCATGAAAACCCCTTCTCTACCAAACTCTATCATTCTACCTAATATTTTGTAACGACCCGGCCGTTCAGAGAGTTTAGCCCTGTTTTCCCCATTTCTTCTTCATTTTTGTATGGTTCATCTCTTTTACGTTGCATTGAGTCGATTGGTTCGGATTCGGAGCAATTATGGAGAGAAATGAGACACTTAGTCTCTTAAGTTGGTGATTTAGTTGGAAAAGTCAACCGGAAGTGACTTCTGGGTAAATGATCTCGGAATTTGGTTTTTTTTATGGTTCGGATAGCTTTGTTAGGTGATTTGGGACTTAGGAGCGTGTTCAGACTATTTTTCGGAGGTCGGTGGTAGAATTAGGCTTGAATTGGCGAAATTGGATTTTTGGTGATTTTCGGTCTCTAGTGGAAAATTAGCTATCGGGGTCGAAATGGAATTCCAGAAGTTAGGGTAGGTTCGTAGTAAACCGCAGATGCTAAAAATGGGAGATTAAGTTGAACTCGCTGATGCGCAGCTGGGACCGCAGGTGCGAGCAAGTGACCGCAGGTGCAGAACCTCCTGGGCAGAACATATAAATACTTGCCTTTGCGAATATTTAGGCATTGTTCATCATATTTTCATACGGGTTGAGGCTTTTGGGAGCATATTGAAGAGGGATTTCAAGGGATTTTCGTGGAGGTAAGTTTCTTGGACCTAAAACTCGATTCTATGTTGGTATTTGACTGATTAAGCATGGAATTAGTGGAATTTAATGGTATAATTTGAGGGGTTAGGGTTTGGAAATTTTAGATTTTGATTTATGGATTGAGGGGTCATTTGTCGTTGGATTTTGATATATTTGGTATGTGTGGACTCGCGAGAGTGTAAGGGTTCTAGTTTTGTGACTTTTATCGGATTCCAAGACGTGGGTCCTGGGGTCGGGTTTGGTTGAATTCGGGATTTGTGATGTAATTTGATAATTTTGATGTGAGCTTCACTCCTTTAGCATATATTAATTATATACTACTGATTTTGGTTAGATTCAGGGAGATTTGTGGCCGAGTCAAGAGGCATGGGCATCGCGGAGTAGATTTTCATCCGGTTTGAGGTAAGTAATGATTGTAAACCTTGTCCTGAGGGTATAAAACCCTGGACTTCGCATTGTATCACTATTTTGGAGTGGCGCACATGCTAGATGACAAGCGTGTGGCGTACACCGTTGGGGGATTATGACTTGGTCCGTCCCGTAGCAACTAATAAGTTGCGTATTTGATTTCAAATCATATGATTACTTTATATTTTAAGGAATATTACTATGTTTTGGGCTGAATGTCGTATTTGGGCCTCGTGCCAAGTGTTTGCACCCCTTAGGGGCTTTTTACTACTATTTCCTCAATGTTTTTGATCTGAAAGTTACACTCAGTCATGATTTTACCTGATTTCTGTCTAATTGAGTTTCATCACTCCACTTTGATGCATATGAAAGATGTTTTGGGACGAGTTCCATGTTTTATTTATAGCCCGAGTGGCTTGAGAGGTTTCTGACTAAGTGAGGCCGAGGGCCTGTGTTGTGAGGATATTATGGGATCGGGCTGCACGCCGCAACATGTTGTTATTGATTTATGATTGTTATGAGGCCGAGGGCCTGATTGATTTCTGCCACGAGGTGGCTTGTTATAGTGCTTGGGTTGTAGGAGCCCCTCCGGAGTCTATACACCCTTAGTGAGGGCACGTACCTACTGAGTGCGAGTGCCGAGTGACGCGTGATTGGGAGGCATGAGTGACTATGAGGTTGCTCGAGGGGCTGATTATGAGTGATTGTGAGGTATGCCCGAGGGGCTGATTCTGAGTGATGTTACGCCCGAGGGGTAGTTAATGATATATGTTTTGCCCGAGAGGCTACTTATGATTTTATCAATTTCATTCTGCACTTCCATGATGTTACACCCGAGGGGAAGTTTATGATATATGTTTTGCCCGAGAGGTTATTCATGATTTTTTTTATCATTTTTACTCCGAACTTAAAGTATTTATGTTGAAATCATTGGAAAAATACTTTCAAATGATTTTTACTGAAATCAACTTTTATGCATGATGATTTGACCCATGTACTGCTGGGAAAAAGAGTTGTATTTACTGTGAATTTATAGCATGTACTTGCGTGTTTCCTATTGCTCGGACCTTATTTACTTTCATTACTACTGAGTTGGTGTACTCAAATTACTCTCTGCACCTTGTGTGCAGATCCAGGTGCTCGAGCGGAGTGAGTTGTTTACCAGTCCCAGGGACTCTCGGAGATGTTGCGAGGTTGTTTCCCGCGTCCGCAACCCTGCTTTCTCATTCTTACTTTTGTAATAGTTGCATCTCCTAGAGTTATCTTGTATTAGAGATACTGTGTCAGAATTGTATGATTCCTTTCGATGCTCATGACCAGTGACTCCGGGATTTTGGGTTGTATCCATTATTCAACATATCTTAGTCGGTAAAAAAATTCTTAAATGAAACTTTTATGTATTATCGATTTAGAAATGATATGAACAGAAGGTTCTTTATGTTTTGAATATTGTTTTGGCTGGCCTAGTATTGTGATAACCGCCATCACGGCCGGGGAAGTTTTGGGGTCGTGACAAGTTGGTATCAGAGCACTAGGTTGCATAGGACTCACCAGTCAGGAGCAGGTTTAGTAGAGCCTTGCGGATCGGTACGGAGATGTCTGTACTTATCTTCGAGAGGTTTCAAAACCCTTAGGAAAAATCTGACATTCTTGGATTCTTGTTGTGCGAACCCATTTATTCTGACAAAAGCGTAACTCTTTGAATTCCTTTCATGTATACGAATGCGCACATGAGCGCTCGGTATCAGTTGTGCATCGACAACTTGTGATTCCCATGTATGAGTTGTGAGATTGATTTTAGCAAGTTGATAATGGGCCAGTCTGGAGGACTTGAGGCCGGGTTTTGTCTGTGGCTTGGGTGCTGAGATTTTGATTGTGTGACCACGGGCATTTTGGGACTAGTATGTCCGTTGTGTCCCTATTGGTGGGATTTTGTGTCTGGATGACTATGTGGTGAGTGTGATTTGATGGTGAGATGTGTTCTGATTGTTTGATTATGATAAAAAGAATTGGCTGGAGATGTAGCAAGAACTATAGAGTGTTTGACTTCTGTCTCGAGTTGGCATATGGCCTCGAGTTGTGAGTGTATTGAAGGACCTATCATGTAGTTTAATTATGGATCGAAATGGATCTTCCTATTGTGTTATGAGTTCCTGGTGATGTCTTTTGGGTTGACCAATGCCCCAGCAACGTTCATGTATTTGATTAACATTGTATTCAGCCGTATTTGGGCTCCTTCGTATTATATTCATTGGTGACATCCTGGTGTACTCACGTAGCCAGGAGGAGCATACTCAGCATTTGAGGATTTGTATTACAGAGGTTGAGGGAGGAAAAACTTTATGCAAAGTTCTCCACGTGTGAATTTTGGCTCAGTTCAGTAGCATTCTTGGGGCACGTGGTGTTCGGTGAGGGTATTCAGATGGTCAGGCGAGTGTGGGAAAGCTTTCTAAGCTCAAGACTGCTTTGACCACAGCTCCAGTGATTGTTCTTCCATTAGCTTCAGATTCTTATACCGCGTATTGTGATGCCTAGAGGATAGGCATGGGTTGTGTTTTAATGCAGGAGGATAAGTGATCGCATAATGGCCACGATTTTGGAAGGGAGTAGATTGATATAATTTTGAGGCTAAGTAGGCGGAGTTACCTCCTGAGGTTATGTGATCCCTATGTTGTTTTGTAACAAGTTCTCTTTTGCCAGTAAATGATATATGTTACAATTTGATTTTAGATTTCTTGGGGAAGTTGGCATGACTATTACAATGGTGAATATGAGATTTTTAGACGGTTCGAGATATTTGGTGGTTTGTGTTATATGAGCTTACGAAGGTTTTCGTTGAATCTCACTGCGGTATAATGACGGTGATAGCGTATGGGCATTGTGAGTTATTATTTGTTTTGATCTATGGCTTTGAGCCAAGTGGGGGAGTCAGCTAATAATTAGTTGGTTGCCGATTATATGTTGCATTGGTTTCAGTTTGGGGCATACTGGTGGATTAGTTATGACTTGCAGAGGTGGAGTTTGAGGATGACTTGAGTAATGGAAATTTCTATATACATATTATACTCTATGGGGATATGGGTCTTATTGCATGATCGAGTTTTTATTTGTAAAGGAAGTAGTGTGCGTAATGTAGGAATTTTCTTGGTTGCCTAGGGGTGTGGGTTATTCCCTTGAGTATTGGTGTGTTAATGGGGTACAGGTCGTTCGATCTGCTTGATCAGCTTAATTGAGAATTGCGTAGAGTGGGTGACTTTCGAGAACGGTTCGGATGGATTCATGGTTTATATAGCATTGTGGATTCTACATTTCGGTATCATGAAAGGGAAGGATAATTCGAATTCATCAAAAGTCTCTTTAGAGTAAGTATTTGAGATGTGGTACTTTGGGGTGCTTGAGAGATGTTCAGCGGTTTATGGGCCTTAGGGCAACGTGGTTCTGTGTTAGGGTCTCGCGTGGTGATTTCTGGTTGAGGATTTTGGTACTATGGCAAGGAGAAAGAATCAATAGGAAGGTAATTCAAAAGGGACTCGGAGAAATAGGACAACTTCGTAGTAGATTGGGTCGGCATGGTAATGGGTAAGATCAGTCCTTTGGGGTGCTTATGGTGTGGTAAGGTTCTACGTATGATTCGTGGCAATGCTCCTGGGTTTTGGCGACCTGCGTAGCTTGGTTGAGTTAGAGGGATTCAGTCCTGACGGTTCGGTTAAGTGCAAATGATTCTTGAGAGTTCTAAATTGTCTCTACCGTAGTTTGAGATGTATATTTTCTACTGGTGTGTGGGGAACGTGGCATATTGTAATTTTCTCCAGAATGAAATCAAATGGAAAGTTCTTAGCTAATTGAGTATATAGTTGCTTACGAATCAGAGTGGGTTTGAGGTTTGTCGTATCGTTCATATGGTGGCATAATGGGTGCGATGTGTGGTGTAGTATTGAGATCGCGGGTGCTAGGCCACGATGCCATTTGAAAGGAAGGTTCTGAATTCTTAGGTAGCATGGACGACCTCAGATGATCAGATAGATGGTGTTACTTTTAGATATAGCTCGATGAAGGTATAAGTTTCAGAAGAGGCACTGTGATTTTATTTATGGATACTTCATCGGTGTGGCGGTACTCCCCTTGTTGGTCGGTTACGGGTATTCAATTTGGCCTTGTAACATATACGGATTGTAGGGGTATCCCTCATGGTATGATCGTATATTGAGGAAATATTAGACATTCAGGCGATGGAGTTGAGATCAGATATGGTGATTTGTGTGCTCTGAGGGTTTTGAGTCAAGGAACTCGAATGAGTGGATGATTTCATAGTTGAGGGTTGTAGAGACATAGCCAAGATTAGCCAGGGGCTAGTGTGTGTTGTGATTCAGTCATTATGGACCTTCGGAGGGTCATTTGTCTATTGTGTATGACCGGATTAATGTGGGGTTCCTTAGTAGGCCCAGTGGGGATAGGTGTTTTGCACCACGTCAGATTGATTGGCTCCGTAGTGATATTGTGAGGGCATGACAACTAGTGGTTGTTGGGCTTATCTTTGTTTTGGGATGATTTATGAGTTACCCTTCCCTGCTACGGGAAGTTGTGATTCGTTGGTTTTTGGCACACATGGTGTGGTTCTATTGTGGTCTTATAGCGGGATTCGAGTAACGTATGTAATTGGGTATTGCAGTATTGAGACGTATTGGATATGTTCTTTCGGGTTTCATGTGGCATGGTATCGTTCGATTCTCCGTGGTTATGGCAATGCACTTTGAGTACTTGACGTCGGGTTTCGCGTGGTTGTTTATTTTGAGCAGGGCAGAGTGAGGTATATAATATGGACCAACGCTTGGATGGGGTCGCACATTGCGGCGAAATTATGTTGAGATAAGATATGATCCTTGTGTGTTGGATTCAGGCGTCTTGGTTCTGCGGTGTATGAGGAGTTCTTAGCATTGCGTTGTGGTGATACCTGTTGATCTTGCAGGACGGTTCTCTAGTTTGATGTCATTTTTCCCTGTTTGAGTACATTTGGAATGTTGTCTATTAGTGCACGGACTACACGAGTCATGCCTTTAAGCGGTATTGACGTGTCGTGTTGTTAGAGTGGTGGTGTTGGATGAGATGAGGTCATCGAACCTAGAATTGGTGATTATCGGATCTGGTTGCAGCATTTTTTGGAAGATATTCACGCTGATCGGCTTAGGTATTTTGCTATATTTCCTGTCAAAGAGAGGGAGTTCCATCACTTGTTGATCCGACGAATGGTTATGGGTTTCTGCGTGTTTCTTTAATCATTAGCAGTATACGAAGGTGTCAGAACGGGTCTCTGTTTGATAATAAGGTTATTTTCGGCATTGGGTTGCTTGATCAGCTACTATGATTAGAAATTATCGCTACGGGTGCTTGATTTATGTGGGATATCATGGGATTTCGTCCTGAGTTATGACTATGGTTGGATACGGCTTGTTCAGACTTATACAGCGTGTGGATTCTGATATAATAGAAAAGTTCGGATGTGGAAATTAGATTTTAAGGCTTATAGGGTAGGTTGGATGAATAAATTTCAGATGTGTTGTGTTATCAGATCTATGCGGGGCTGGGTGACGTGGGATCACCCCCGAGTATGTGCGCGTTAAGGTTATTCGGCAATTATATGGCTTTTGGAACAACTCTTGGCACGTCCGAAGACGAACGTATGTTTAAGTGGGGGAGGATGTAACGATTTGGTCGGTTGTTCCGAGAGTTTAGCCCTGTTTTCCCCATTTCTGCTTCATTCTTGTATGGTTCAGCTCTTTTATGTTACATTGGGTTGATTGGTTCGGGTTCGGAGCGATTATAGAGAGAAATGAGAAACTTAGTCTCTTAAGTTGGTGATTTCATTGGAAAAGTCAACCGGAAGTGACTTGTGGGTAAATGATCTCGGAATTTGGTTTTTATGGTTCAGATAGATTTGTTAGGTGATTTGAGACTTATGAGCGTGTTCGGAATATTTTTCGGAGGTCCGTGGTAGAATTAGGCTTCAATTGGCGAAATTGGATTTTTGGCGATTTCCGGTCGGCAGTGGAAAATTAGCTATCGGGGTCGGAATGGAATTCCGTAAGTTAGGGCAAGTTCGTAGTGTTATTTTTGTTGTGTGTGCAAATTTTGGGTCATTCGAATGTGGTTTGGTTGGTTTCGGCATAGTGGGCGAATTTCGGAAGTTTAGAAATCCTTAGGCTTGAATTTTGGATCTATTTGGTGTTTTGATGATATTTTTGAGTGTAACAGGGGTTCGACTAAGTTCGTGTGATGATATATGACATGTCGGTATATTTTGTTGAGGCCCCGAGGGGCTCAGGGTGATTTCGGATGGTCATCGGAAGGTTTGGATTTGGATTATGCAGCAGAAAGGCTGCTGGTGTAATTTTTCTGGTGTGGCCGCGCCTGCGGACGGAGAGCTGCAGGTGCGATAGGTGCTGGAGCGGAGAATGTACCGCAGGAGAAGAAAATGGAGGCTTGGGCAGCTTCCGCAGATGTGATAGAAGGATCGTACCTGCGAGCCTGCAGGTGTGAATGGTAAACCGCAGATGCGTACAATGGGAGCTTAAATGGAACTCGCAGATGCGCACATGGGACCACAAGTGCGAGCAAGTGACCGTAGGTGTGGAACCCCCTGGGAAGAGCATATAAATACTTGCCTTTGCGAATTTTAGGTATTGTTCATCATATTTTCATACGGGTTGAGGCTTTTGGGAGCATATTGAAGAGGGATTTCAAGGGATTTTCGTGGAGGTAAGTTTCTTGGACCTAAAACTCGATTCTATATTGGTATTTTACTGATTAAACATGGAATTAGTGGAATTTAATGATATAATTTGAGGGGTTAGGACTTGAAAATTTGAGACTTTGATTGAAGGATTCGAGGGGTCATTTGTCGTCTGATTTTGATATATTTGGTATGTATGGACTCGTGAGAGTGTAAGGATTCTAGTTTTATGATTTTTATCGGATTTTGAGATGTGGGCTGGGGGTCGGGTTTGGCCGAATTCGTGATTTGTGATGTAATTTGATAATTTGATGTGGGCTTCGCTCCTTTAGCATATATTAATGATATACTACTGATTTTGGTTAGATTCGGGGAGATTTGTGGCCGAGTCGAGCGGCAAGGGCATCGCGGAGTAGATTTTTATCAGGTTTGAGGTAAGTAATGATTGTAAATCTTGTCCTGAGGGTATGAAACACCGGACTTCGCATTGTATCACTATTTTGGAGTGGCGCACATGCTAGATGAAAAGCGTGTGGCGTACACCGTTGGGGGGTTATGACTTGGTCCGTCCTGTAGCAACTAATAAGTTGCGTATTTGATTTCAAATCATATGATTAATTTATGTTTTAAGGAATATACTATGGTTTGGGCTGAATGCCGTATTTGGGCCTTGTGCCAAGTGTTTGGACCCCTTAGGGACTTTGTACTACTATTTCCTCACTGTTTTTGATCTGAAAGTTACACTCAGTCATGATTTAAACTGATTTTTGTTTAATTGAGTTTCATCACTCCAGTTTGATGCATATGAAAGATGTTTTGGGACGAGTTCCCTTTTTTACTTATAGCCCGAGTGTCTTCAGAGGTTTCTGACTGAGTGAGTCCGAGGGCCTGTGTTGTAAGGATATTTTGGGATCGGGCTGCACGAAGCAACATGTTGTTATTGATTAATGATTGTTACGAGGCTGAGGGCCTGATTGATTTTTTCCACGAGGTGGCTTGTTATAGCATATGGGCTGTAGGAGCCCCTCCGGGATCTGTACACCCTAGTGGGCGCAGGTACCTACTGAGTGTGAGTGCCGAGTGACGAGTAATTGGGAGGCATGCGTGACTGTGAGGTTGCCCAAGGGGCTGATTATGAGCGATTGTGAGGTATGCCCGAGGGGCTGATTCTGAGTGATGTTACACCCGAGGGCTAGTTTATGCTACATGTTTTGCCCGAGAGGCTACTTATGATTTTATCACTTTCACTCTGCACTTCCATGATGTTACGCCCGAGGGGCAATTTATGATATATGTTTTGCCCGAGAGGCTATTCATGATTTTTTTTTATCATTTTTACTCCGAACTTTAGTATTTCACTGTTGAAATCGTTGGAAAAATACTTTCAAATTATTTTTACTGAAATCGGCTTTTAAGCATGATGATTTGACCTATGTACTGTTGGGAAAAAAGATGTATTTACTGTGAATTTATAGCATGTACTTGTGTGTTTCCTATTGATCGGACCTTATTTACTTTCATTACTACTGAGTTGGCGTACTCACATCACTCTCTGCACCTTGTGTGCAGATCCAAGTGCTCGAGCGGAGTGAGCTATTTACCTGTCCTGGGGGCTCTCGGAGATGTTGCAAGGTAACTGCACGCGGCCGCAGCCCTGCTCTCTCCTTCTTACTTCTGTAGTAGTTGCATCTCCTAGACTTATCTTGTATTAGAGATATTGTGTCAGACTTGTATGATTTCTTTAAATGCTCGTGACCAGTGACTCCGGGATTTTGGGTTGTATCCGTTATTCGGCATATCTTTGCCTGTAAAAAATTGATTAATGAAACTTTTTTGAATTATCGGTTTAGAAATGATATGAACGGAAGGTTCTTTATGTTTTGAATATTGTGTTGGCTGGACTAGTATCGTGATAGGCGCCATCACGGCCGGAATAATTTTGGGGTCATGACGTATTTCTAGAAATCATAATCCCAACAAATATCCTAGAAACATAGCCCTAATCAGTGAAGAATGGAATAATTCAATAATCAAAGTTCAACTGAAGGAACTCATTCAAGCCCTAATAAGTGCAATCCACAATCGGCATATGTTCTTGCAATCTGTTATCAGTTTAAGTGTTATCGTCCTTCACCCATTGTTGGAACAATATGGACCAATAATTTTAAAATTTTCCAAGTTCACCCTTGGTACGTAGTGTTGCTTCTTTACAGGTTAGCTGATGGCTAACAATAACATTACATTTTCTATTTCTGTGCGAAATGCGTGTTCGAATTTTTTTATTTTTCTATATATTAGAAAAGCTAGTATTTCAACATGTCTGCTTAAAGTTCTTTAAGGAAAAGTTTAGGATATTGTTGTCTTTTCAGATCATCTAATGAAATGTGACCTTACCGTGAAACTGAGTAGCCACGTATCATTTGGCCACCGTTGCTCTGGTTCATCTCCCTTCTTCGTGGTCCTCTCCTCTCTTTCTTCATCGCCATGCTCGAATTTAATTAGCTAATCCATCTGTTTTCAACGTCTTTATCTAGAATCCCTCAATGCTTTCCTTGATTTCTCCTGCTAGCACGGATTCACCAGTGCATGGATTTGAGTAATTTCATGATCCCAACGATTGTGGTTCCGATAAATGGTGATCTTCTGTTTGTTTGCTTATTAGTGAATAATCTTAGGGTTTCGTTTCTTGATCTTATTGATAAATAAATTGAAGTTTATAGTGCTGGAGTTTTCTCGGCCATTTTTAGGTAAACTCTACTAAAAAATTTCACCTCTATCTGACAAAAAATTGAAAAAAAGTGATAAAACATGTGGAAGAGGAACAAAGTTGAGCACTCTTCTATGCCTTTGGTTCAAATGTTAATATAGCAATCAAATCAAACTTTTTTTGGTTGTTTTATTTTATTTTGTGAATTCACTTAAATTTGTAGTTACTACTTTGACATCTCAACTGTTATGCAAAGAAATTAATTTTTTCAATAGCATGTTTGCATGTTTTAAAAAGTCAAAAGTGCTCAATTTTTGTCGGTTTGGTATTAAGAAACAGGAATATGTTATTCATCGACACACATAGAGCATTAGACCATTAGTAGCTGGCCTTTATATACTCTTTAGGAGATAATATTTTTCGTTGCTCTAAATCTGGTTTTAAATTTTTTGAACCAATAAATATTTCGACTAAATTTCTGGGTGCTTGTTCAAGCTTAGTTATCAATGATTTACCATTTGATAAAGCCGAAAGATTCTTTTATCTCGCAATGCTGAACATAAGAAGGCTACAACATAAAGTTCACATCTCTCTATTTCTTCTTTAAAGTACTTTCCCCATCTATGGTAGTTTTAATTGCAAACTTGCATTCTGTCAACAAATGATACCGTGATTCTTTCATATTTCGAAATTGAATAATATTATTTTTTTTCTGAATGCTCTATAGTTTATCTCTTAAGTTATATTTCTCACGGATCTTTAGGTTCCCAGATCTTAGAGATTGTACGAGGACGTCAAATGTGTCTAATATTATAGCATTTTCTGTTGTGATGCCTACAATTACATGAGGTGTATGAACAAGGCTTCAAAATGAGTTTTCTCGACCTCTTTAAGTTCTTTCTTTCTCTTTCGTGGCTGGATTATTGTATCACATGTGTAAGTGTATACTGTGGGATGAACCATTGATAGAACAAGGCCTCAAACGTGATAATATCATGTGGTTCAGTTATTCAAGATTTAAAATTTTGAATACAATCCACAGACATAATAAAGCGAGAAGCAAGAACTAGAAAAACTGCCAATAAAGATCAAGATACATTCACGAGTTCTCTCTGCAGTGACACTATACCTATTATAGGAGGTAATTTTTCTTTCTAACAATCTCTTGGCTGTTAAGTGTCTGTGTTATGATTATAGTGGTAATCTTCATTGGCCAATAAAGCTAAGATGGTATGACTGTTGTTGACTATACTTGACACTATCAAAAGTTCTGCCTACTCACAACGAAGATGACCCACTACTTCTTGAAGTCAATTAACAATTGGTTTTAACTTTGGCAGAGGTATGTCTTTTGATGCATTTCAAGCATGTTAAATTATTCTTGCGTTCATCTTAGTTTCCCTCTTTGGTTACAGGGAAGATATATACTAAAGAATTAGAAACATTAGACATGATCTATAAGCAAGCACCCTACGAGTTATGTCAGTTGATGTCTCCACTAAACTATGCCTTCATAATGGAGGCATTTGTAATGTGCCTCGAGAAGAAATCTAGGTTCAAAATGCCCACCATTGTAACACCTTTTATGTTATACTACATCATGCTTAAAGGGTTTCGATGTGTCAGTTTTTAGCCATTACATTCATAGCTGAGGGTATTTTGGCCATTTAATCTCTTAGCATTTCGGGTACTTATGTGTGTAGCAATCTGCTAGCCACTGTCGTAACGTGGCCTTAATCCCTGTCAGGGTATACTTATGTCCCTCAGTGGCGAAGCCACATGATCTTATCAAAAAATTGCACTATATATAGATAAAATATTATGTTTTAGAGCTATATAATATATGTTGAACATCCTTTGTCGAGAATTTTTTTTTCACTTTTTTCAAATTTAAATACCCTTGAAATAATCCCTAAATTCGCAACTGATGTCCCCCTTCTCTATATTATTCTCTGTCTCTCTCCTTTACTTACTACATCCACTTGTATTTTCTTAGATTCTTCCACAATTTTGTACAAGATAATTGCTTTCACTCTGGTTCTTTTCCTCCTATCATGGATTTCATTGTTCCTGGATTCTTTTATGGATGTGGGTAGTTGACTTCAATTTGTTTACAGTTGTGTGTATTTTTTCTTTCATTCCCTCCATAGCTCTTAATCACAGTAGGAGGAAAATCAAGTCTTACCCTCCATTTAGTTAGATTTTCAGGGAATGAATTTCTCTTGCTGGTAGCATACGGAGTAAGCTCCATATTGGAAAAAACAAATTGAAGCTTCAATTTTGAGAAAGGTAACAATTTCAGATTCCTCTGAATTTTTTTTTATTCTCACTCTTTTGCTCAAATATTTTGTTATTTTAGTTTTTTTGGTTTTCATGTGGTAACTAATTCTTAGTTTTTAATTGTAGTTTATCTGATAGTATTGGTATTATCCTCCAGTTTCCTACTTCGTCTTCTTGACTATCCGAACCAAGTAAACGCTCAGAGTGATTTGTCCAAGGTGTAAGTAGGTTTGGAGTTTTCAGACCGCTGATTGACTATTTTGAGGTATATTCTTTCAACTATAGTAATGGGTGGAAGTTTACATGGGTAATACTGAGATGTAGTTTTGAGTTGCCTTTTGCAATCTTAAATTATCTGAATTTAGGTAGATAAATAGTGTGTATAAGCTGTTAGTATGTTAATGGAATCATAGGCGGACCCAGGATTTGAGTACGACGGGGCCATCACGGTATGCTAGTCACTAGCAATAAAATTCGGCGTGCAACTCATTGAAAGCTTAATGATTAAGCATGTGTTTGATCAAAATAGATACTATGTGAAGGGAAGGTGTTTGATTAAGCATGTTTCATACTTTAAAATTCTAGCTTTTAATAAATAAATAAAAGGTCAGTGATCAAAAGGACATTCAAGATAAGGAGTATGGTAATACTAAAAGAACTGAAAAAGAATCTCAAACTATTAGTTGTCATTGCCGAGTCAGATTGTTGAAAAAGGTTGTCACAAAATGATATGTATTTTTTCATTTATGGACTGATAAGTTGCAATTTGATGATTTCTATTTTAAAGGATGAATTTGAAAAAGAATAAAATTAATTAGGTTGACTATTATGTAAAACTATAATTGAATTCAAAAAAGAAGAAGATAAAAGTAAAAAATAAAGCAATTTGCTATTAAATATAAATTACGTTGTATTCAAAGAACTAAAATATTAATTAAGTTGACTGTTATATATTAGTACTAAACTATGATTGATTCAAAAACAAAAGAGGACAAAAGTAAAAAAATAAAGCAATTTGTTATTAAATATAAATTATATTGTACTCAAAGAATAAAAATAGAAAGGAGGGAAAAAGCTGAAAAGGCTGAAGGTGGGATTCAAACTTGCATCACTTGCAAGGAACGAAACTTAAATGGCGAATGCAACCACTTGTCGAGTCAGTCTCTTTGTGTTTAGGGGTNTATATATATATATATATATATATATATATATATATATATATATATATGTATATATACAGAGAGAGGATTTTTGGCAAGATTAACGGGGTCCTATGACCCCTCAATCCACAATCCGCCACCTGAATGGCACCAAATCGGACAATATCAAAAGCTTTGTGAATAAAATTCCTCAAAAGTTCTGTTCAAGGCCCTGATACAGTAGAAGCCATGAACTATTTTCAATATATGCAGTGTGGAGCTGCCTCGGGTAAAAGAAAGGGAAAAAGAAGGGGATGTAAGTATACCCCGCGCAGCAATATGACTACGTCAACTATTTTGCCCAGAAAATATTAAGGAGGACATAGAGAAAATAATGCCAACTTTATGCATGAACTAACAATGACGTTAAAGACTTCAGTACTAAAGTATTAACGAACAGAAAATTTAAGAAAAACAGTAATTTCTGAGAATGCGTTTATTGGCTGCTAATATCCATACGACAATGAATAATGATAATGTTGCCAAATAGGATTAGGTGATTGATAAGCAGTGGCGGACCCAGGATTTTATGCAAGCGGGTTCAATCTTAGAAGTTCAAAACTTTAGACGTAAAATAGTAGTTGTCAAGTGGATTCAAATAAAATATTTATACAAAATTTACGCTGTTTTAATTGGAATTTTATACATATATACAATATTATTTTTTGGTAAAGCGGGTTCAGTCACGTGCGTCCGCAACTGTTGATAAGTATTTTCAAGTGAAGCGGATTAGAACCTCTCAAAATTAAGAATATCATGCACTTAATTAGACACTGACAAAGTTGCAAATACAACCCGCAACAAGAAATCAAATGTTAACTCACGACTATTCAACAAGAAGCAAATTGTAGAGTGTAGTATCTGTTCTTTACGTTTACTATCATATCATTTGAATTCAGAACAAAAGGCAGATATTTGCTTAAGAATGGGATTTTTTCTTCAAAGTTATAATATTGTTCTCATTCTGAGCAATTTAGGTGGATTTATATTATTAAACTGATTGTATCTCCATAGTTGGTTTAGGCTTCAAAGAACACATTGACACTTGATTAAAAGCTTACAGAATTTGATCTGCATTGAGTTCTTGAGAAATCTACGCAGTATAAGTATTCTACAATATTCATTATTTATTTGCCCGTTTGTGTAGGAGAATGATGAGAATATAAGAAAATTAGGTATATGAAATAGATTTAACATCACCTGAACATTTAGCTTGAATATACGAACTTATGCCTCAAAGCTTGGGCAAGTGCTTGCTGAGATCTTACCAATTCGGGTTACTCATAATTATTCATGAAAAATTTATCCGAGCTTTTGACAGGGTGTTTTTTAGTTGTGTAGTCTGTTAAGTGAATTGTTCTCGTGTTTAATACCTCTTCTGTGTTTTTATTTTGAACATTTGATTTGGTTATAATTATGATTATTAAGGAAGACAGTATTACTTATTTCTTATCGAATTCAATTATCATTACGGGATAGATAGTGGATAGCAGTATGACTGGATTTGAATTACATGTCACATATGAAGCTCACGTATGCTTGACAGTATGGCTGGTCAATTGAACATATGTGAAAACATGTGAATGTGTTTCCTTATACGGCAAGAGCACAAATAGCGTCGTATGTCAGTTACAAGTACAATCTCCAATAAATTTTTGAGATTTTTCCAAAATCTAATGTATCGGTCTTATTGGGTATGATACCTTCCTCGGTGACTACCAATTTATTGGGCAGCTTAAGAGACGGGTTTGAGCCTTGAAAGTTTCTTGGATAAAATTAAGTTTTACTTTTACTCTTAATTTTGTTTTACTTACTCTTAATTTTGTTTCACATAAGATGTTACTTTTACTCTTAATTCTGTTTCACATAAATTACTCATTCACTTTGATAGACAATATTTGAAAAGATGTGTAATTTACAAATAAACTGTGCAAAAGCTAATGTAGTTCATAGAAAATTTAAATTGTCCAATTTAAGACATCTAACGTTTTTTTCATAATGTAATTGGCAAGAACTATACCACTAGGACAAGTTTGCGCTTAGTCTAATCTATGGATTAACATTTAATCATTACTTCACGATTTTGCAGGTGGTGTTTTATTTCGTCAAAGATTGCTAAGGAGGACACGAGACACAACGCAAAAATGCATCACTTTTTGCCAATATGTAAATGGTACTCCTATATGTATGAAAAATGACAAACTTTAGCATCTAATAGTATGATGTTCGCGTGGATGTAAACGATGTATCATTTAGCAACTATGTAATATCCATGAGTGGATATTTTTATCCAAAATGTATGTAAATGATATCTAGCAATTAGTATGTGATCATATATATATATATATATGATCACATACTAATTGCTAGANATATATATATATATATATATATATATATATATATATATATACAACGCTAATCAAAAGTAGTATTTTTAACTTTTATAATATTGGGCCTGTGGTGGCACAGGCCATCACAACCTAGTTATTATTAGAAGGGATTTTTTCCTTCCTATACCATATATGAAACTTTATTACCAAATATATGCATATTTTCTAATTTACCCGGCCTGTCCATATTTTTTCTACAATTTTTATACAAATTATTAGTAGCTGAATCTTCCTAAATAGGCGCGCTAAAAATCGGGAAACAGAATATTCTAATTGATTTTACAACCTACAGTTCAAATTTGAAACGGAAATCCTTTTATCTTCAATTTAAAATCAAATTACAGCGACTGCTTTCTTCAAAAACACTGTTCGGCGAAATTTTTTCAGCTTCAACAATTTGAAATCAAATTGTAGAACTCAGTTATGGAAAAGATCAGTTCATTGTGTTTTTTCTTCAAACCAGAAATCAAAAAGGCGACCAGTTATTCAACAAAATCAATTCAAATTGTAGAAACCAAAACTTTCGATATTCTATTCTTCATCCTTTTTTTCTCAATCGACAAATCATAAAAACGAAAAAATATAGAACAATTGAATGGGGAAAATCTGATTATAAAAAATGGGTCTCATCTCTGTATTTTTTGAGAAGAAGGAATGTAGAAGAAGAAGAAAGGGGAGGGGAAAAACGACGCTGGTCTTGGGAATTAGGGGAAACTGATTAAAATTGTTATGTTACAAATTCTATGAACGTCTTATTTTCTGTTAATATCTAACAAAATTCCTACATATATCTACAAATAAACTAACTACAAATCAGTTTCAGTATGTATAAAGCAGTATTGTTTTTAAGGGTATCTACAAAATTACTACATTTATACTACAATTAAGCTACAATCTATGTTGAACAAAAATGTAGACTACAAAATTTTCTCTTCATCAACAAAAATTCTACAAAAAAACTACAAATAAACTACAAAGTCAAACAGATCTCAATATCGTTAGATCTCAATATCGTTATTTTTAAGGGTATCTACAAAATTACTACATTTATACTACAATTAAACTACAATCTATGTTGAACAAAAATGTTGGCTACAAAATTATCTCTTCATCTACAAAAATTCTACAAATAAACTACAAAGTCAAACAGATCTCAATATCGTTTCTCCAATTATTTATCTCAAATCAGTTTAAGTATTGTATAAAGTTGTATTGTTTTTAAGGGTATCTACAAAATTACTACATTTATACTACAATTAAACTACAATCTATGTTGAGAAAAAATGTTGACTACAAGTTTTTCTCTTCATCTCAAAATTTCTACAAATAAAATACAAATCAGTTTAAGGTTTCAGGGTGAAGCTTAGTCTTTAAAAGTTGAATTTTTGAATCAAAGTCAAAAGAAGGGGTAGGGGTTGATTGGTTTCAGGGGTGATTTGAATTCGACTAACCCATATATATAATAAAATTCGTACTTCAAATTTCAATAGTACTTTAAACTTGAATTCCGAGGGATACAACTACAATTATAAGATAGCTCCGTCTACAGCATTAGATTCTGGTTCCTTATTTTCTCCCTTTAATCGAACCTTTGCGTATAACTCTCTTTGCAAATTCCATTTTCTCTCTCTTTCTCATACATCTTTCACGTAACACTTTTCTCATTGATTTTACTCTCTTAATGCTTCTACTTTCCCATAAAATTTGAATCAAAGTCAGAAGAAGGGGTAGGTGGTTGATTGGTTTCAAGGGTGATTTAAATTCGACAAGCACCAGAGAGTGAAGAAAAAGAGAATTTTGAACAAACCCACTTGGGGATTTTTTCTTGGGAGAATGGGTAATGGAATTTTGTTTGGTTTCACAAGAGGGAAAATGGTAAAAAGAACGTGGGTATGGGTAAAAACGTAGGTTGGGTGAGGAGTTAGGAGAGAGAAACGTGAGATATATGGACACCTTTAATTAAGGAGTAAAAACTTCCAATTAATTAGACCCTTAATTAAGTATGACATAAAATTAGTAATTTAGTATACTAAATATAATTAAGTCAAATCTTAAACATTAGGGGTAATAAGGTTTTCTATATGGCATAAGAATATAAAAATTCCTTATTTAGAAAGGGACCAAAATATACTACTTAAGGAGGCTGTTTCTTTTTAAAAAAGAAATATAAACAATGAAGAAGTAATTAGCTTTTGCTCACTTTTCTTTCTCATTTTGACATTTATATCAGTTTAGTACACATATCTATTCTATGTGACGGGATATTAGTGTTCCCGAAATGAGTAATTTTGCACCTTGGACTGCGAAGTGCGAAGAAAAAAGAAGGTAAGGTCTTCTTTTCTTTTGGTCATCGTTTCGTTTAGTTAAACAATTGCTTTGATGTTTCTCGTTACTTTTACTAACCCTATTAAGTGGCAGACCAAAGTTAGTCCCTTTTTATAAAGATAAGGGATGCTTTATATTCACTAGTATAAATAAGGGATAAAGTTACTCCTACACGCATAGTTAAAGGACTATCAAAGTCTTTCACCACTACTAAAAATCTGGTAAAAAGCTACCACAATAATCGACTAACGTTGGTCACTTTTGACGAATTATCAACCAAAACGCGTCCAAACACGAATGATCGTTATATTGGTTGTCCTTTTACCTTAGCGACCAACGTTGGTCGGTAATTACCGACCAATGTAGATCGCTAAGGTAAAAGGACCAACTGTACAATTTAAAGAACATACCGACCAACTTTGGTCGGTAAAATATTTAAATAATTTAAATTTAGCGACCAAAGTTGGTCGGTGTATTAAAATTACGTTATTTTATTAATTATTAAATTTAAAAATTACCGACTAAAGTTAGATGGTAAAGCAAAATATATATTATTTTATGAAATTTAACTTTAACTATACCGACAAAAGTTGGTCGGTAATTTTTAAATCTGGATTCATTAACCGACCAACTTTGGTCGCTAATGTTTAATTTTCTACTTTTTTTAGACTTAAGCGACCAAGGTTGGTCGCTAATTTGTAGAAAATAATTTTTTTTACTTAGATACCGACCAACTTTGGTCGGTTTTCTGGGTTTTAAATTTGCATAAAATGCCTGTTTTGGCAGCTACACCACCTGCCAGCATACCAAAATCCCTAAATAACAATACAATTCAATACCAAAATCCCTAAAACACAACAACAGCAGCAACAACAACAACAACAACACAATTCAATAAACACATTAAAACTAACAAATAAAAGTTCAATAGAACTAACAAATTAAACTAACAAAACTAAGTTAAAGCTTATTACAACTAGTTCAAAACCGGTTCTATTTGTCTAGTTTAAAGTATATAAAAGTCAAGGAGTGTTTTGTACAACATCATCATCACCGTCTGATGAACTTTCATCTATAAGACGGTATAGAGAAGGGTCTTGTGGAGGACGGGAAGAACGACCACGGGGAGGACGGGAAGAACTACCACGGGGAGGACAGGAGGAACCATCACGGGGAGGACGGGAGAAACACTCACGTGCAGGTCGAGCCTCTGGCGATGACTTACGAGACCTGGGAGTGTTCTGATTTGAGCCTCGTCACAGTCTTCCGCATAGCGGAGAGGCTCTCCTTATCAAGTTGCTCTCCTTGCGAGGAATTCCCTATTCCTTGCATTCCACACTTATAGCTATGGAATTTCTTAATAGGAAGCCTGTATACCTTTCCCTATTTTGGACCGCCAGCAGACTCCATCCATATTCTTTCAGCATCCTCGTCTGAAGGTTGGGTTGGCTCGCCCGACTCCTTAGGTGGCTGAGTGCGGATGAGTTCCTCCATGTGTAGTTTGGAAGGGACCCTATATGAAAATTTACATTGAATTAGTATTTCACAATTTATACCTTAAATTGATTGAAAATTTGCTCCTTCAGCGAGAATGGGAAATCAGTCCAAGTCGCATAAGGGCCATCATAAAGCTTTCTGATGGCTTTGGTGATTATCCTCGTAGTCTTATTACTTGGGATGAACCTGCAATTTAACAAAAAAAATTAATATCTTAGTAAAAACTTAACAAAATAATAAACGCAAAAATAACATTAACTCTTACCCATCACCCTCAGGGACTATGATGATCCTGCCATATTGATCATAATGCACCTCCTCTTCATCATCATCATCACCGTCCGAAGCATGTATATCAGAGGTATGTGTGGAAGGTGTATGGGGTCAGATCTACTACCTCGCAGGCGAAGGCCTGAAATAGATGGAGTCGCTGATGAAGATGGTTGTGATCCCTGTGACTGCGACATAGATAGATGGACCCCAAGTGGCTGTGATATTGATGGTTGTGACCCGAGTGGCTGTGACATGGATGGATGCGATCCAAGCGATGCAGATGCCTGCGATCCACGTGGTCGTGAGGCAGCTGGACTGCATGTCAGACGTATAGTCATATGACCCTATGATGAAAGACCTGGTGTCTGCATGAAGGTGTATGGCTCGTGATGCTGTGGCAACTCAGTATAGCCGTGGGGTGGAGGATAAGACATAGGCATCTCT
>ML356019.1:0-18129 GCA_005239505.1 Nicotiana paniculata | reverse complement strand
GGATTGGAACTCTAGTGTTACTTCCCTTCTGGTTTCTCTAACTCTGGCCTCGATCTCCTCTTCGCAATCAGTCCCATGTCGTATGGATCTTTCTGGCCTTTGCTCCGGGATAGCCTGGTTGTGAAACCACTCAAGGTATGCGAGGCTTACCTCCCCACGTTCGCGACCAGCTACCATCTCGTCCAAATCAGAAAATCGACTACCAAACCAGACATTTTGTGCATATGACTCCCTTGGAGGTTCCTCTACCTTGAATTCCCACATAAACGGACACATGTCCTCAGCCGGGGGCCTCTTTTGCTTTCTCACTAGCTAGCGCATGACGCGTAGGGGTGCATAGGGTTGGAAACCTCTGAAACCCATGAGTATGAAGAACGGACGATACGTCGACATATGCATGATCCTAGCAGAAGGGAACCAATAATAGTTCCAAGTGATTCTATCAGCATTCAACGAACGGAGCAATGTTTGCCAAGCCCTCACCCCCTCTGGAAGATTACAACTTGCGGCCCTCTCTGGGTGACATCCGATGTAATTCACCCAATTGTCATTGAAATTTTTACTATTGGATGATGATAAAGGTGCTTATGAAACACATCTGCAGTAGAATGTTGCATCCCTCGAAGTAATATTCACCCTCTTGGCAGCGGGTCAAAGCTCGAAAAATATCTCCCATAATCATGGGAAGAATGGTGTGATCCTCGCTACTTTGCAAAAACGAGACCACCGCAGCTAATCGAATTCTGATGCGCCCACCACGCTCTGGAAAGACCATGATCCCAAGAAATGATATCATGAACGGAAGACTCTCAACTCCCTCCATGCGTCGTAACTCAATTGGTTGACGAATTTTGTGCCCGAGAAGTTTTCAAACCCTTTCTCGTCCCCGAATCTGTCATAGAAATATTCCAGGGGAACCCAACCTTCGTCCAGGCAACCCATTGGAATTTGATGGAGGCATAACTTTTTCAGAAAGTTGTTTGCACTAATTTTTCTTGGAGCAGCAGGTTTTTTCCCACGAAGGTCCCTCCCTAATCTGGTAAACCCACCTAACTCTTCCAACGTAGGCATTNTACTCGGGGTCTTATCTCTTATCAAAAACATAGGAGGTGCCTCGTCCCTTACCCTTTTCTGGTTGCTTCTTTGTGGAGAATTCATGGTGAACCTAAGAATAAAATAAAAAGGGTCAGGACTTTCCTAAGCTATATGAAATTCTTATTATTCCTTTTTATTTATTTTTTTAAAAAAAGGGAAAAGGCCATTTAGGACTCGATCTATTTACTATTTTTGAAATTAGCAAACACAAAAAATAGGAAAATGACTATTATATAAAATCGATACTTTGATTCTTCCACGAAAGGCTTAGAGGATTTCTCAGTAGAAACGACTAAGCATGGGGACAAAATAAAAATAAAAAGGTAAAATGAGAAATAGACAAACTAAAAATGGTTATTTTAACAAAAACGGCCCTTCGGTACTTCCCAAGAAAATTTTAAGGTTGTCTTGGAAAAACGG
Organism: Nicotiana paniculata; assembly: GCA_005239505.1. Lineage (NCBI taxonomy): Eukaryota > Viridiplantae > Streptophyta > Magnoliopsida > Solanales > Solanaceae > Nicotiana > Nicotiana paniculata. Next base: position 16,614 of record ML356019.1, on the reverse strand, counting down.
CCTAAATACGAGGGCAAACAGTAAAAGGTGACCAAAGAATATGAAATTTTTTTTCTTTTTTTTTCGAATTTCGAAAAAACTTTTAAGAAAGGAACTCCTTTTCTTGGGATATTTGGACCTTTATTTTGAATTCATGAAAGGAATACTTCTAAAGAATTTTTATTTTTTTTGGATCTTGAATTTTCTTTTCAATTTTCGAAAGAGTGAAAATATTTTTGATTTTTGATTCTAGTTTTTTTTTTTTAAAATGTTTTTCTTGTTTTTTTGAAAGAAAATTCTAAAGAAGAAAGAAAATATTTTTTTTGAATTTTGATTTTTTTGATTGATTTTTTTTGAATTTTGGGAAAAACTAAAAAGAAGGTAGAAAAAAAAATATTTTTCGGATTTTCATTTTATTCTCTTTTAAAAAAAGAAGAAAATATTTTTGGGCTTAAATTTTTATTTGGGATTTCTAAAGAAAGACTTCTAAAGAATGAATTAAAGGAATTTTCTTTTTGGATTTTTGAAAACATGGGGGCCGGAACTTATGAAATTTGCTTACGTATCTCACATCCGGTGAGAATCAGACCTGCGTAGTTCGGTGAAATTGAGTATTTTTCTCTTTTGAATTTTTATGAAATTAATCTTTACATCTCACGTCAGGCTACTACAAAAAAGAATTATTTATACTAAACTAGGAGAATGTTTTTTGTTTTGTTTTTTTTCTCTTTTTTTTTATTTTTAAATTACACTCAAATATTTTCTAAAACCGGTCAACAACGCAATTAAGCCTTCCAAATGATGTAACAAGTTGCACAAAAGTGGACATGATAGTCTCAAAGAGGATACCTGTCTTATACGGACCCGACCCCTGTGTCGAGTTTCGCTAAGTTAAATGCACGTGATGCAAATAAAGAGGACCTACTAGGGATATCCGGCATGAGGTTTGTTCTTCTAGGTTAAAATCCTAATGGAGAATGTATCTAGACTGGCTTACTTGAGCGGACAACTCGAGCCGAGGAGGGTCAGTATACCGGCAATATTGCTTTCCGGCTTAACTGGTGGTACCCCCCGCCTAAAACATGTGTGACTAAAATCCTTCACCGGGTGACAAGCACCTCGGCTATCTCAAAGAAAGTGGGCTATGTCAAGCAAATGCCCAATTTTTGATTTCTAGAAGACTCAGAAGGGGTGCGTGAGAAGACAGTTTATATGTACAGTTCAACAATATCAAAGCTGTAAAAAGCGAACAAGTATCACATTAGGCACAAATAAATCACAATATATAAAAAATTAATGAGGCCAAAAAAAAAGTCAATATGTACAAGCTCGAATTCTGGTTTTCCCCAGCAGAGTCGCCAGAGCTGTCACACCCCATTTCTATCCCCCAAAAGATATGTGAGTTATGTGTATTATGGATTATTGTGGGTTAAAGGGTTTTTTCAATTGAAGTGACACTTTTAAAATATGGATTATTTTATTGTTCAGAGTCGCCACTTGAAATTTATTTTTTCCGATGTTCCAAGACACCTTTTATTAGAATCCCTATTCAAAGGAATATTTGACTCTTTTATTATTGGTGTGCGAAAACAAAGTTCGGGTAAGGAATTTTGTTGATCGGGGAGAAGGTGTAAGGCATTCCCCGAGTCCCGTGGTTCTGGCACGATCGCTTTATGACTTAAACTTGGCTTGAATTAATTTTGGAAAAATTGATGTTTATATGCTTTTATATTTTACCTTGCCGCTTTTATATCCGGATTATTAGAAAAATTAAAGAAAATTTTGACTAGTGAAATGTCATAACCACAGTACGCAAGCGAATGCGTGATCGGGACAAAATTTATTCATTTTATCATAACAGCGCTACGCAAGCGAATCCGCAGTTATGACAAGAATTATTAGTACATTATTACTTTTAAAAAAAAGTTACTACATTTAAAGAAATTACTAAAATTTTAAGTATCGCGCTACACAAGCGAATCTGCGATTCTAGTAAAAGAATTAATTAATTATAAGTTAATTAAAGCTAGTAAAAATAATATGAGATTATTGAATTAAAATATTAAAAGTTATAATCACGCTACGCAAGCGAGTCCATGAATAAAAAAGTTAATACGCACCTACTAGTTGCCTAGCGTTTAGATTAGTTATTAAGGAGATTAAGTTGTAAAGTTATTTTAATTTTAAAATAAATTAAACTAGAAGTTATTTAAAGCTAGTAAAAATAGGATGAGAATATTGAATTAAAATATTAAAAGTAAATGTCACGCTACGCAAGCGAGTCCGTGAATAAAAAAAGTTAAAACGCACCTACTAGTCGTCTAGTGTTTAGATTAATTATTAAGGAGACTAAGTTGTAAAGTTATTTTAATTTTAAAAAAAAACTGATTTTTATTGAGATTATTTGACTAAAATAAAAATATGAAAAAAGTTGTGCTAACTTGTTGTTTTAAAGAGTGGAAAATCATTGATTTAAAAGGGATTAAGCCAACTATTTGAGCATCAAAACTGCTGGCCCTTTTGAACATGCTTTGGCATTGGGCCAGCCCTTGCTTATTAAACAAATAGGCCAGATTTGTTATCTGTGAAAATGGGCCAACATGTTAGTTCGTTTGGCCCTTTATTTTTGTTAGCCCAATCTTATTAAACACTAAACTAATACATTCTGCCCACTTTCAAATTTTCCATCAAGTCTTTACCATTTTTTCTTTTTCTACAACATGATCAAGATTCTCATAAAATACTACTTAAAGTTTAACAGAGAAATACTAAGAGGCAATAAATAAATAAAGCAAAAAAGTCATGAATTTAACATTATAATCCAAAGCTTGATTTCAAGATTGAAAACTCAACATTCATCCGTACAGTAAATTTCCTGGCATATGCTTCAAGTAGTCTAAACATGCTCGAATCCTCATCAATTGCTACTAAAAAAATGCATTACAGAGTTTAAAGATTACCTGAGTCGCAGAAAATAAATATTATAGGAGCTCAGCAACAGAAAGCAACAGAGAAACAACAGCGAAATCAGCAAAAATCCAGCAACAAATTGTGTTTAAACAACCCAAAATTTTAGAGAAGAGCCCAAAATTAACTCTAAATAAGACTTCTACTTTTTTGAAAAATTTGCACTCTAAGATTCACTCACAAAGTGCAAAAATTTCCAGCTTACTAAAGTATACGACTGCTGATTTTTTTTTTTTGTTCAAAGATATTTGTGTTCAAGCAACTCTAAAAATGTATGGAAGTGTAAAATGGTGTGTGTGAAGATTTGTCTTTTTTAGAGTCCAGGATGTGTGCTCATAGTGTGGAAAGACCTCCTCTTTATATAGGAGAAAAGGGATTTTTGGGACAGATTTTTGTTTGGCCAAAAATATGTCCAAAATGATAGATTTTTTACCAAAATCTGTCCAAAACCAGATTTTTGTTCAATGAACAGTTTTTCCTCACCAAATATGAACATAATTTTGGAGTATTGTACTCCAAAATAATCTCAAATAGTATAAGCAACCAAACAAAGGTCCTACACTCAAGTACCTTCTACTATCCTCACAAACCAACACCAAACTAAACTATTGCTTCAAACTAGAAAGTGCAAAATCAGATAACTAGACTTACCATTAAACTAACAAAGAAACTAATGACTACAAACAAACAGAACATGTGGTTAAGGCCTTAAACTAATTAGCTTAAACATAGACAAACTAGAGATAATAAACATGAAATTGGAACTTAACAACTAAGGCAACGTAGAATACATGTTGATAATGAAACAACTATCGAGTTGACTGAAACACGAAATCAAAAATGAGACTAAACACGAAGTAACTATTATTAACAGATTTTGAACTAAAGAAAAATACCAAAATTAATCGCAAAACCAGAATATCAGTGAACTTCGCCAATTACAAATAGCTAATTGGATTTCAAAAGTGATCAACAAAACCGATTGACTAAACAAAATTTAATGGCAAAGTAAACGACTAACTAATACATGATTCAAAAGTATTAAGTAATGACTAATATTGATTATCGAAGCTAAACACGAACTAACAATCACGAATTAACAAACAAATGAAAATAGAAAATTAAACTAAAACCTAAACTTAATAAATTAAAAATAAAAAAAATAAAAAAAAATTACGAAAAAGAAAGGGGAAAAGATTGGGGTGCGAAATTATACCAAACCCCGAGACGTTCGACATCGAATCGACAACAAGGCGATGCCGAGGATGCCAAGTGGTGGTTGTCCGACCTTAAAATGGGTGTTTCTTTCTAGCACACGCCGAAACCAATGAATTCTAGCCTTTTGCTAGAGAGAAACATGCGTTTTTGGTCGGGAATAGACTGAAAATGAAGGGCTTGTGATGGTCCTGGGTGGTCGTGGCAGAGGCGGCGGCAGCGGGTGGCGGCGACGTGGTCGTCGGAATTTCATCGTCGGATTTTCGGGGTGAAATTGACATTAATAGGTAGGTCTTGAAGAGCCCTACCCATTGAAGTAAGTATTGTGGGTGAGATGGTTTGGTTTGCGGAGAATTTCAAAAAGAAAGAGGGCCTAGGGTTTCGGTTTTCCTTAGATCTATGGAGATTGGTGGAGTTTTGGAGGATATGAGGCTTAGATTCATGGAGAGGAGGTTGAGAGGAAGATATGGTGAAAAAATGGGGGAGTTTGGACGACGGACGCCGCCGGTGGCGAATTCCGGCGGGGGCAGACGGCGGCGGCGGCAGGGGATTTGAGAGCATGAGGAGAAAGAAAGAAAGAGAGGAAAGAAAGGAATAGGGGGAAATGGGGGAAATTTTTGGGTATTAAGGGCTTTAAGTACCTTGGGTGTGGATGATTTTGGACCATTAGATCAAGGATTGATCAACGATTGAAATTCAATCTTCAAGTTACTAAACAAAACGGCGTAGTTTCACCATGAAACTACGTCGTTTAGCTTGTCACTCAGGTGGGCTTCACCAGACCGGGTCAAATAGAATTGGGCCACTGATTTGGGCTAAATTTTGGCTTAATTTCTTTAAAATTCAAGTAGCATAATCCCTACCCCATTTATCAAACCATTTAAACAACTCTTAAAACCTAAACCTATAATACATACACAAATAAGAATAAAACACACACACAAACACACACACATGTGTGTATATATATATATAGAAGATAGGGCAAAAATTAGTCATTTATAGCTGCCCCTCTTTGCTCGAGAACATGAAGGGTTTTCGNATATATATATATATATATATATATATATATATATATATATATATATATATATATATATATATATATATATATATATATATATATATATATAAGATAGGGCAAAATTAGTCATTTACAAGAACTATCAACATGTGCGCTCTAATTAACAAAATCCTCCCTCGCGTCAACTGTTGTCTCTGTAAAAAAAATTAGCAGGCAATAAGTCGCTAGCTGAGTGAGTATTAACACTTAACCACAACCGTTTTTATTGGGGACAAGTTAGAAAATATGCCAGTATATCAAACATGAATAACATAAAAATGTCCTTTTTCAGAAATAATAAATAGTTTTCAATCTCACCATGCTTTTCTTGTAGTATAATTCAATTAGCAATTCAGTAATAAAATCTGTAAGCATCGTATACTATCAATATTCACACTTGGGAGGTTTCAATGAACGAATCACGTAATCGGTACAACTGTGGACTTCTTCTCAAGAAGTCAAATATAACGGTAGTCCCTACTCGAGGAAAATCAGTAAAGGTATGCTAGTTCTACCTTCTCACTAGCGAGGGTTGTAACAGTAATCGGTAATTACAAGGTGCATCAGGTCTAACTGTCACGACCCAAATTCCCAACCTTTGAGGTCGTGATGGCGCCTAACACCACACTTGCTAGGCAAGCCAATGTTAGAATTCGATTAACTACTTTGCATTATTTATCAATTTATACATAATAAAATAATCTAAAGTAAACAGAGTCTATTGACTTTTAAAGAATGATTCCCAATGTAATAAAGAGAAACAGACAAGTAACTAATTAAAACGAGCCACGAAACTAATCATATAAATAAATCTAGAACTACCCAGAGTCTGGTGTCACAATCCACGAACTACTAAAGAATACTATAAATAATGGCTGAAACAAATAGTGTAACTGTTCTGAATGATATAAAACAGTGTATGTAAAAATAGGAGAAGACTCTCGAAATCTGCGAACGCCGGCAGATGTACCTCGTGTCTCCAAATGAATCGGGTGGTCGTCCTGAAATCCTCTACTGTTGTACTAGCACCCGGATCTGTGCAAAAGAGCACAAAGTGTAGTATCAGTATAACCGACCCCATGTATTGAGTAAGTGTCTCACCTCACCTCAGCGAAGTAGTGACGAGGCTAACTCGGGCTTCAGCAAAATAATCGATAACAACAATAAATAATAAAGCCAACAGGAAGTCTAAACAAATAAATAAATAAGTGCTGCAACAAAATAAATCAACTCAACTATAACCAATTCTCAAACAACTCTTCAAAATTCCAAACTTTAACTTTGAATAAAAGTAGTGCCAAAATATGAAAATAATAATATAAAATAGAAAGTTTCAAATCTTTGTTACCTTTGAAAATCAGTAAAAATGTAAATGTCCTCCCTTATCGCTCCTTGTTGCAGCGTGATACCCGCTCCCACCTGTCCTCCCTTATTGCTCCTCCCTAAAATATCACCCTTATTACTCATGTTGCGGCGTGCAACCCGATCCTACCTGTCCACACTTATCACTCCTTGTTGCGGCGTGCAACTCGCTCCCACCAGACATATCATATCAATTTATTTAACATTTCATAAATTCAGGCCAAGCCTTTCACAATACTTTTGTCTCAACAATTATAAATAATAAACTGCATTATTCTCATAACTTTATCAATAACCTCTCAATCATGAAACCAGCAGGAATATCAAATATAAATACCTTTAATTCATACAAACAATACCAAACCTCCAAACCATGTTTCTATAACCAGTAAACCAACTCAAACAACCAATACTCTTTTCAAATAGTCACAACAATAACTAACAACAATTCCACCAGGCCAAATAGTCATAGAAACAATAATGAACATATAACAGTTAAGACAATGATCAAATAAGTGGGGAACGGGAAATGGGATCATGTTTAACAGACAATTTGGGTGGTGCATAGATACTCGTCACCACACCTATATACCACGCCCATGCATTTCACATAACAAACAAATGGGGAGTCCTATTTCCTCAAGCCAAAGTTAGACCAAACACTTACCTCAATTCTGCAGGCCACTCACTGCTCAATTATTGTTTTTCCCTTTGAATTCACCTCTAAATTGCTCGAATCTAATCAAAATTAACTTAATATCATTAACTAATGCTAAAGGAACTAACTTTATTTAAACATATAATTTTTTCTAAGTTTTCTAGAAAAAAGGTGAAAACCCGATCTCGGGCCCGCTTGATCTAAACTCGGGGTTCGGACCAAATTATGTTTACCCATTCACCCACGACCCAAATATGCTATTAATTTTGAAATACGAACTTAATTTGATATAAAAATACCATTTTTTACAAAATTCCCTAACTCTACCAAAATCCTAGATTTTTACCATGAAAATTCTTTGTTTTTGCTTTAAAAGTGATGCAAAATAGTAAGAAATTGAAAGAACAAGGTTTGGAATTGATTACCTATGAATTGGGGATGAAGATTGTTGAAGAAAAATTATTTTTAGGCTGGAACCTCAAATTTTGGAGAATAAAGGGTTCTGCCCGTTTTTAATAGGTATTTATAATTTTATATTAGCTGAGCTAAGCAACTGTGCGATCGCGGGGTGGGGGATGCGTTCGCACAGGGTAGGGGCTGGGGCTGTGCGTTCGCGTGAGGAACTGTGCGGCCGAATAGTACAAATCTGGGGGGGCCTTGAGCTTGCACGGTGCGATCGCGGATAGGGCCATGCGATCGCACAGTTGAAATTCCAGGCGCACCAACAATGAAAAACCAACAGTTTATTTCAAGTGTAAAACACCTCGTGGCATCCGGAACTCACCCGAGACCTCGGGGCTCTAAACAAATCATGCACGCAAGTCTTAAAACATCATATGGACTTGCTCGTGCGATAAAATCATGAAAATAATATGTACATCTATGAATTAGACTTCAAAACTCATCATTTTCAATAAAAACTCTTAAAGTTCATAATTTCTCAACCGGATGTCCGAATCACATCAAACGAACTTCGTTTTTCACCAAATCTTATAGTTAACCTTTAAATGTCATAACAAAGTTGTACCGGGCTCCGGAACCAAAATACGGACCCGATATCACTGATTTTTAGCATTATTTCTTTTCTTTAATTCATAAGCATTTCAGCAAAATAATTACTTTCAAAAATTAATTTCTAAGGCTTGGGACCTCAGAATTTATTTCCGGGCACACGTCCGAGTCTCATATTTTATTGCGGACCTCCCGGGATCGTCGAAACACAGATCCGAGTCCCTTTACTCAATATGTTAACCAAAGTCAACTTTTATCAAATTTAAATTCTAAAAATCCCTATTTCTCATATTTTCACATAAAAGCTTTTCGGTTTCACGCCGGACTGTGCACACAATTTGAGGTATTTAATTTTATTCTTTTTATGGTTATTTAGCATAGAACGGAGTCTAATTTTATAAAATGACCCTTTGGGTCATCACAATCTCCACCTCTAAAATACACGTTCGTCCTCGAACGGACATAGAAATTTACCTGAAGTGGCGAACACGTGTGGGTATCTACTCTACATGTCTGACTCAAAATCCCAAGTAGCTGCCTCAACGGGCTGGCCTCTCCACTGCACTCGAACTGAAGGAAAACTCTTAGATCTCAATTGGTGAACCTGTCGGTCTAAAATAGCTACCGGATACTCCTCATAAGTCAAGTCTTTGTCCAACTGGACAGAGCTCAAATCTAACACGTGGGACGGGTCGCCATGATATTTTCGGAGCATATACATATGGAATACTGGATGAACTGTGGATAACCCTGGAGGCAATGCAAGTCTATAAGATACCTCCCCCACTCTATCAAGAATCTCAAACGACCCGATATACCTAGTGTTCAACTTACCCTTCTTCCCAAATCTCATAACATCCAATATGGGCGACACACGAAGCAATACTCTCTCTCCAACCATGAATTCCACATCACGAACCTTACGATCAGCATAACTCTTTTGCCTAGACTGAGCTGCACAGAGTCTCTCGTGAATAATCTTGACCTTATCTAAGGCCTCCTGAACTACGTATGTACCCAACAATCGAGCCTCTCCCAGCTCAAACCATCCAACTGGCGATCCGCTGCGTCTACTATATAACGCCTCATAAGGAGATATCTGAATGCTCGACAGATAACTATTATTATAAGCAAACTCCGTTAACAGCAAGAACTGATCTCATGAACCTCCAAAATCAATAACACAAGCGCGGAGCATGTCCTCCAATATCTGAATGGTACGCTCGGACTGTCCGTCAGTCTGAGGGTGAAATGTGGTACTCAACTCTACTCGGGTACCCAACTCACGCTGAACTTCCCTCCAAAAGTTCGAAGTAAACTGCGTACCCCGATCAGAAATGATAGACACGGGCACCCTATGAAGGCGAACTATCTCCCGAATATATAACTCAGCCAACCGCTCTGAAGTATAAGTACTTGCCACAGGAATGAAATGTGCTGATTTAGTCAGCCTATCCACAATAACCCAAACCACATCAAATTTCCTGAGTTCGTGGGAGCCCAACAACGAAGTACATAGTGATACGCTCCCACTTCCGTTCAGGAATATCTATCTGCTGAAGCAAACCATCGGGTCTCTGATGCTCATACTTTACCTGTTGACAATTTAAGCAACGAGACACATATGCAACAATGTCCTTTTTCATCCTTATCCACCAATAATGCTGCCTCAAGTCTTGGTACATTTTGGTTGCACCGAGGTGAGTCGAATACTTAGAACTGTGAGCCTCCTCAAGGATCAACTCCCGAAGGCCATCAACATTAGGCACACATAACTGACCCTGCATCCTCAAAACACCATCACCTTCAACTCTAACTTGCTTGGCACCACCGTGCCGAACAGTGTCCCTAAGGACCGCCAAATGTGGGTCATTATCTTGTCGCTCCCGAATACGCTCAAATAGGGAAGACCGAGCGACTGTACAAGCTAGAACATTGCTGGGGAAATATCCAACCTCACGAACTAATTAGCCAATGTCTGAATGTCTGAAGCTAATGGTCTCTCACCAACTGGAATATACGTAAGGCTGCCCGTACTCATCGCCTCTATTTTCTCAATGGTTGTTCATAGCCAATTACAGAATTATCAAACAACTTCACGTTAGCAATAATCTCCTTTCAAACCTTCACAATACTAATAACGAGATGTGATTCATGAAGACCTCATACTTATATACCTGACTTAACGTGTCTCATTTAACGCCACACGGGCAGCATACCTCGTAGGTCAAAGCTCAATAATTATAACACAGATTTGGTAAACTATGCGCAGTTAATTAATTAATTTATTTCTTTATTTATTTATTTAATTATTATTAGCATTACTTTATTATTAGTTGTTAATTTATTAAGATTACTATCATTATATTTTTTTATACATAAATTGTTGAATAAGCCTAATAGACATGACTCCCTACCAGTACTATAGTAAAAGTTTAATTCACAAGGGAGAATTTAAACACAAGAATTTCCATCACAAGGACCTCGTCCTTACATAACTTCCACCGCGGCTCGTAGCCCGATTTAAATATCTCAAATCATATTAAAATGCGAGGATCTCTCCTCAATTCTGAATCACAAGCAACATTTGTATCAGGCCAATCGAAACATTTCATTTCCTTCCTTTAAATACTTTCCGTTAAACAAAAATACAACACGTAATGATAGACGCAACTATCTCCATAGAATCTCTCAATACAAGTATTCACATAAGTAGATTTTTGAGTTACAAAAATCACCTGAGAGTAGATCATAATAGAAGAATTGTATTAGTTATGCATAATTGTATTAAGTTCGGGACATCATCACTTTATACTAATTAGAGATTGTTCTTGTAATGACTCCATTTAATGTAACGACCTCAGCCATACCATGGAAAATATGTCATCAGGCTAGGTCTCCACCTCTAGGAATCTAACCTCCACTTTCGACATTCCGAACTTTTTTTCCCTAGCTGGTCATATAGTTGAGTTGTAACTACAATGGGGCACATAGCCTAAGTGCACTGATGAATTATGACTCTCCCAAATCTAGAACAGTTCCTACCACTAGCCGAATTGCCCTGAGTCGCACAAAATTTTTACAATCATAATTGAGTCCTTTAATGAGTCTGGGGTCTCGCCCTCTGTCTATATGAACTGGAGTAGGAGTATGACAAGCTAACTTATCGAACCTGATGGCATGTTCGTACATTGTCATGGTGACCTGATGCAACCGTTCAAACCCTATGCGCCACGTATTATGGAGAGTCCGAGAAGCAAATCTTTCAAAAGCATTTATGAGAACTGAGTCAAGTAATTGATGTTGCATTGGCTGGTCGTCCTCTTCGTAGGCTTTTTACAAACACTGGCGGTCAATTTCTTCTTTTACTATGTTAACTCAACACTGCTGAGCTACCCCCTTTTATTCATATACTTTTTCATCATTCTTTTGGGCTAACTCTCATCTCTATTGATACACAATGATCCCAAAAGTAGAGCTCTATACAGATAAACCTTGGCACGAACCATATAGTCTAGAAGCTTGTCAACCACTGTACTCCCTCTGGAGCATCCCTAAATCTGCAACCGTGACTTCCACGGTGAGTAAACCTTCTGTAGATTTAAAGTTTGTTATATAACTCCTTTGGTACTGAGGTATAGGGTTATTAAGGTAGCAGACATATCGCGAGTCCCCGCTTTATCTTTTGCAAAATCTCAGGCCTTATATATTCCAGGCCAAAACCGATATAACACATGACCCCACAGTATATTCCTTGACAGTGGACTTCCCCACTTGGCACGAAGCCATAGGTCACTCTATCTGATAATTCACAATGATAAACTTCACAGCTCATATAAATCAACTTTGTTTCTTTCAACTATTCCCTTGTCATGCCATAATGGAGTAGCTATGAATCCTTCTGGGATATGGACTAGTCCAACATGTACTGACTGAGCTAGAACCTCCGCGACCAGATCCATTTGAGACTTTACAATAGGTGTTGATGTTCGAGCTTTATACTAAACTCCGTTTATGTCTCTTCCCCTAATCGTAGCTGTCATTGGGGCTTCACCTCTTGTCCGATTGTAGACGCTTTGCGTGTTGTTGAGATTTGTGAGAGGACAATAATAGGCAAGTTCAATCATCAATGGTAGAATAAATTCGCACGATGGAGTAGAATAGAAGAGAAATTGTTCCTAACTTCATAGCCTCTGAGAGATAAGTATAGACGTCTCTGTACCGATCCTTCAGACTCTACCAAGTTTGTTCGTGAATTGTGAGACCTAGGCAACCTAGTGCTCTGATACCAACTTGTCACGACCAAAATTCCCAACCTTAGAGGTCATGATGGCGCCTAACACCACACTTGCTAGGCAAGCCAAAGTTAGAATTCAATTAACTACTTTACATTATTTATTCATTTAGATATAATAAAATAATCTAAAGTAAACTGAGTCTATTGACTTTTAAAGAATGATTCCCAATGTAATAAAGAGAAACATACAATTAACTAATTAAAACGAGCCACGAAACTAACCATATAAATAAATCTAGAACTACCCCAGAGTCTGGTGTCACAATCCACGAACTACTAAAGAATACTACAAATAATGGCTTAAACAAATAGTGTAATTGTTCTGAATGATATAAAACAGTGTATGTAAAAATAGGAGAAGACTCTCGAAATCTGCGAATGCCGGCAGATGTACCTCGTGTCTCCAAATGAATCGGGTGGTCGTCCTGAAATCCTCTACTGCTGTACTAGCACCCGGATCTGTGCAAAAGAGCACAAAGTGTAGTATCAGTATAACCGACCCCATGTACCGAGTAAGTGCCTCACCTCACCTCGGCGAAGTAGTGGCGAGGCTAAGTCGGGCTTCAACAATATAATCGATAACAACAATAAATAATAAAGCCAACAGGAAGTCTAAACAAATAAATAAATAAGTGCTGCAACAAAATAAATCAACTGAGCTATAATCAATTCTCAAATAACTCTTCAAAATTTCAAACTTTAACTTTGAATAAAAGTAGTGCCAAAATATGAAAATAATAATATAAAATAGAAAGTTTCAAATCTTTGTTTCCTTTGAAAATCAGTAAGAATATAAATGTCCTCCCTTATCGCTCCTTGTTGCGGCGTGCAACTCGCTCCCACCTGTCCTGCCTTATTGCTCCTCCCTAAAATATCACCCTTATTACTCATGTTGCAGCGTGCAACCCGATCCCACATGTCCACCCTTATCACTCCTTGTTGCTGCGTGCAACCCACTCCCACCAGACATATCATATCAATTTATTTAAGATTTCACGAATTCAGGCCAAGCCTTTCACAATACTTTTGTCTCAACAATTATAAATAATAAACTACATTATTCTCGTAACTTCATCAATAACCTCTCAATCATGAAACCAACAGGAATATCAAATATAAATACATTTAATTCATACAAACAATAGCAAACATCTCAACCATGTTTATATCACCAGGAAACAACCTCAAACAACCAATACTCTTTCCATAGTCACAACAATAACTAACAACAGTTCCACCAGACCAAATAATCATAGAAACAATAATGAACATATAACAGTTAAGACAATGATCAAATAAGTGGGGAACAGGAAAGGGGATCATGTTTAACAGACAATTTGGGTGGTGCATAGATACTCGTCACCACACATATATACCACGCACGTGCATTTCACATAACAAACAAATGGGGAGTCCTATTCCCTCAAGCCAAAGTTAGACCAAACACTTACCTCAATTCCGCAGGTCACTCACTACTCAATTATTATTTTTCCATTTGAATTCACCTCTAAATTGCTCGAATCTAATCAAAATTAACTTAATATCATTAACTAATGATAAAGAAACTAACTTTATTGAAAAATATAATTTTTCCTAAGTTTCTAAAAAAAGTGAAAACCCGACCCCGGGCCCGCTTGGTCTAAACTCGGGGTTCGGACCAAATTATGTTTACCATTCACCCACGAACCCAAATATGCTATTAGTTTTGAAATCCGACATTAATTTGATATAGAAATTTAATTTTTTACAAAACTCCCTAACTCTACCCAAATTCTAGATTTTTACCATGAAATTCTTTGTTTTTGCTTTAAAAGTGATATAAAATAGTAAGGAATTGAAAGAACAAGGTTCGAAATTGATTACCTATGAATTGGGGATGAAGATTGTTGAAGAAAACTCATTTTTAGGGATGGAACCTCGAAAATTTGGAGAAGAAAGGGTTCTGCCGTTTTTAACAGGTATTTATATTAGCTGGGCTGGGCAACTGTGCGATCGCGGTTAATTAGATGCGATCGCACAGGGTAAGGGGAAATTGGGTTGTGCGATCTCGGGGTGGGGGTACATTCGCACAGGGTAAGGGGCTTGGGCAGTGCATTCGCGTGAGGAACTGTGCGGTCGCACAGTACAAATCTGGGGCCCCCTTGAGCTTGCACTGTGCGATCGCGGATAGGACCATGCGATCGCACAGTTGAAATTCCAGGCGCACCAGGAATGAAAAACCAGCAGTTTATTTCAAGTGTAAAACACCCCGTGCCCTATCCGGAACTCACCCGAGCCCTCGGGGCTCTAAACAAATCATGCACGCAAGTCTAAAAATATCATACAGACTTACTCGTGCAATAAAATCATGAAAATAACATGTACATCTATGAATTAGACCTCAAAACTCATCATTTTCAACAAAAACTCTTAAAGTTCATAATTTCTCAACCGGATGTCTGAATCACATCAAACGAACTCCGTTTTTTACCAAATTTCATAACTAACCTTTAAATGTCATAACAAAGTTGTACAAGGCTCCGTAACAAAAATACGGACTCGATATCAATGATTTTTAGCATTATTTTTTTCTTTAATTCATAAGCATTTCAGCAAAATAATTTCTTTCAAAAATTGATTTCTAAGGCTTGGGACCTTGGAATTCATTTTCGGACACGCGCCCGAGTCCCATATTTTACTGCGGACCTCTCGAGATCGTCGTAACATAGATCCGGGTCCGTTTACTCAAAATGTTGACCAAAGTCAACTTTTATCAAATTTAAATTCTAAAAATCACTATTTCTCATATTTTCACATAAAAGCTTTTCGGTTTCATGCCCGGACTGTGCACGCATTTTGAGGTATTTAATTTTTGTATTTTTATGGTTATTTAGCATGGAACGGAGTCTAATTTTATAAAATGACCCCTTGGGTCATCACACTAACGAACCCATCGTTAGCTACGGGATCCTTCAATGTCTACTCTCATTTATACTTGTCTCTGTAATCCGTATATACTCGTAGAAAATATTTTAAAACAATATAGGACATTTCGGTTCTTATCAAATCATATAACTTCATTTCGATAGCAGTAAATTCAAGAAAACGGTAAAACAGATCAAGCGACAACACAAATATTTAAAACAACGGTAATCATCCCAAATAACTATTTCGGTATCATATCGAGTAAAAGACTTGTCCCACATGCAAATCAATATAATCGGTAACATATTCATATTAAAATCATGTGTAAATCATGCAAGTTATGAAAATACAAATTTCCGTAAGATTGCTGCTCATAGTACTTGTGCCGAAATACCAAATGCTTCGCCTCGTGTGATTCGTACAAATTCCTCCAATCAATCTATAATTACATAATATCGATCCCATGTTAATTTTCTCATTTAGTATAAATTCATCACTAATCTAGAATACCCAATCCTCAGAGTTTTATATTTCATCATCAATTCGCCGAATGTATTTCAATTGCTTAACCCACCTAGCCTCATTATTCTAATCACTGTCAATCATCTCGTTATTACAATTTAGTGGTTAATCCTTAATATCCAAATTTAAAACCCGCAACAGTAGAGATCATGTATATTTCTGATGCATTCTAAAGTCCCTAGAACTTAATTCATTATTACCACCATCATGGTGCTAATCATTGGCCATCATTCCATCTTATAAACCAAAATTAAGAAGTTTTACCCAAAATCACTCTTCATAGTAGTAACTTTTAACTCAATATATATTACTATTTTTACTTTATAATCATACCACATCACTAGCTAATTCTTACAAACATTATTATAATTATTAAATTAACATCACATGGCTCATAATGGAGCCATCACTACCCATCCCCTTTTTGTTTCAAGAATTTACTTGTTTATACTTATTTTCTAAGTACAATACAATGTTGGACAAATTCAAAATTTACCTGTGAAAAGCTGATAGAATGCTAAGAAATAATGAAGAACAATACAAGACAAGTTTTGGGGTGAAATGTTCCATCCGTTCTCATTGATTCCACAAGTATTTATAGGCAAAGAAATAAGACAAAACCTAAACTAATTGGGA
>MDKI01086522.1:0-44930 GCA_005239505.1 Nicotiana paniculata | reverse complement strand
AAAGCTCCCGGATCTCGGTCCGTAGTCCCAATTTAAATATGCAATGCAGCCACTGAGGAAAACAACAATAATGCGACAGAAACAACATATATTTCCACAACCGGCGCAAAAGAAAACAAGACCGAATGCAAAGTGCGATGAGCAAATCAATACAAAGACTTAAATCACAAATTTTTTTTAAAAAACTCACTCATAAGAAGTAGCCACTGAAAGGAATGCCAAGCACAAAGAGAAAACAACATAACGAGGGGAAAACAAGACAAATATAACAACAATTCTATATGTTCAATTCGCAACCAAGAAACCAAATCATCCCGGCAAGGGAATCAACTATATCCAATCTCACTTAGACAATTAGCTTCACCGAATAAACTCAGTTTGAACAAATGCTTAGTAAATAGGCAGCATCAAAGAATACCATCAACATGGGTGGTCATCAATTAAACCTAAGTAGTACTTAAGAGGAAAATCATTTAAATCACAATGTATGACTCGCGGGCATGTTTGACCAACATATAGATATTCCAATTACTTGTTAGACATTTATAGGTCCTGATTATACTAGTTTTAGTCACATAGGCAGCGTATGAAGAAAGATATAGTATAACGGTAGGAAAAATAAAGTCTCCATTTAAGTCAATTAAGATCATATAAGAAACAAGGAATACTAGGCAAGTACTTCTAATTTGAGCAGGGAGAGATGAAACTAGAAATCAGGAATTCAAATATAACAATTTCAATTCATACGGGGGAACATGAGGACCTAAAAATCCTTAAAGGGTAATCTATTTGCAAATAAATCCGAGTACGCACTCGGACCTCGCGTACGCGGACTACAATCAACATAGAAGACTCAATCCTAAGGGGTAATTCACCCACACAAGGTTAGGCAAGATACTTACCTCAAAGACGACAACCCGGTACTCAGAAATAGACTTCTCGGGTGGAAGGGCCTCCGGACGGCTCAAAATCAACTAAAACAACTTCAAAATACATATAAAATGTATAAGGAACGATTTCGAAAAATTATGTTTCAATCTTTGCAAATTTATAAAAATCGACCCCCGGGCTCGCACCTCGGAACCCGACAAATTTTATGAATTCCGATTACCCATTCCGATACGAGTTCACCTATACTAAATTTATCCAATTCCGATAACATTGATCATTCAAATCATGAATTTTTATTTTAGAAGTTTTCTTTCAAAACCCACAATCCCCTCAACCCAAATCATAAATAAAATGATAAAAACAAGAACTAATTCATGAAATATATTTAATTCTAGTGGAAGAACACATACCCATTAGATTTGTGTGAAAAACCCTTCAAAAATTGCCAAGAACCGAGTTCTAGAAGTCAAAATGTGTTAAAAATGGTGAAACCCCGATTTTTGGAATATAATTTGTCTGTCTAGTTATTTGTGCATTGCGATCATGGACACAGAGATGCGATCGCATAGGAGAAAAATACTAGTGGCCAAAAGGTGCTATGCGATCGTGAAGGAAAGCATGCGATCGCATATAAGGGAAAGAGCCACTGCCAAGGATCTTCACAGTGCGTTCGCGAGGTCCATGGTGCGACGCAGAGTAGGAATTTCTGTTGCCAAACGATGCACTATGCGATCACGGAACATGGGTTGCGATCGCATTGAAGGAAAAATTAGGGTGATCCATTTTACACTATGCGATCGCTGATGAGTCTATGCGATCGCATAGAAGAGAACACCAAATAGCAGATCAACGGAGTAAATGAGAGGAAATGGACCTGAACCCTATCTGAAACACACCCGAGCCCTCGGGGCTCAAAACCAAATATACACACAACCTCAAAAACATCCTATGGACTTATTCGAGTAATAAAATCACCAAAATAACATCATAAACATCGAATTAAACCTCAAGATCAAACATCAATTTTTTCATTTAAGGTCCGAATTACGTCAAACTAAGTCTGTTTCTTACCAAATTTCACAGATAGCACATATAAGTCATATCAAACCTGTACCAGGCTCTGGAACCATGATACGGGCCCGATATCACAGGTTTCACCTCAAATTTTATTTTCAAAAACCTTTATATTTTCCAGAAACTAATTTTCTTTAAAAATTTATTTCTCGGGCTTGGGACCTCGAAATTCGATTCCGGGCATACGCCCAAGTCCCATATTTTCTTATGGACCCTCCGGGACTGTCAAATCACGGGTCCGGGTCCGTTTACCAAAAATGTTGACTGAAGTCAATTTTATTCAATTTCTAATACAAAATTATCATTTTTATCAATTTTTCACATAAAGGCTTCCCGACTACACACCCGGGCTGCGCATGCAAATCGAGGTGAGATAGAAGGAGGTTTCCACGACCTCGGAACACAGAATTAGCTAGAAATATACGGGATGACCTTTTGGGTCATCACAATTACGCACTGAGCTCACAACGTTCAGAATGAAAGTCATGAATGAGTTATGGAGCTAGATAACAGAAGTTCTTCAACTATTCAAGGAACTAGGCTTAACTATACTTCTGAGGCAATTAGTAACGTCATAAAAGAAACATAGTGTAGGGTGAATCATTAACATTCCCAAACATAGAGAGTTAGCCTCACATACCTTAACTTCCGACTCTTGAGCGTAATACAACATTCTCCAACCCTTTCAACTTTAATCTATATCAATACAAGTCTAAGGGATTCCATATTAGCAGTAATACTCATGGTTTCGCCACTTAGGCCTTTTATCAGATGCTTGGTAAGAATAAAGCTTCATATTCCTTATGAATGGTGTTTCTATACCCAAAAACCAATTCTATTGCTCATAGATAAATTCTAAAATCTCAAATTGTATAAGAAATACCATTACGCTCATAAGATAATACACCCTTAATCAATAATCAACAAATCAAACCTATAATCGTTCATGTTTTTATGTCAAACTCATCAACTCATATCTCATGAACTAGAGTATATAATCATTAATCCAATACTATAATCAATTACAGGGTGAAGACATTACCTTTTTGAAGTTCAATTCTCTTATTCAAGTTAGTGTTTCTTCTCTCAACAGTGATGCCCCAATCAAATATCTAATGATTTGGAGGGTTTACCCATGTTAATAAGGTGTTGGGGAAATAAAATCAACTTAGAGTCACCATTAGAACTCACCGTGAATGGTGGAGGGACCTTGAGGGAGGTTAGGTTCTTGAGAGATTCCATTTCTAGAGCAAGGTTTTGTGTTTTGAGCTGTGGGGGACGATGTAGGGCTTTAAAAATAACCCCCGGGTGCACCCCCGTGCACCTGAAGGCTCGACCGCGCACCTGAAAACGCAGAATGGCAGTAGCACTGTCAGAAGTGCGAGGCCGCGCACAAGACCATCTGGTAGCGCATACCGCGCATTTCTTAATAAAACACATATAACTTTTTGCACACAGATCTGTTTGGGCTCCAAAATATATATTTTGAAATCTATTTAAAAGGGATACAATTTTTGTGTTTTGAATTTTCCCAAATGCATTACAAAGTTTCACTAAATCGTGATGGAATACGGACCTTTTATAAACTTAATCGATTTTATCGAATGTTATACACCTCACTCTCTGTCTTGATTTTAAAATAACTATTTCACCTATACTCATACCAATAGAACTTCACATGTCTAAAATATCAAATTAATACCCATTTAACATATCCACACCTAGTCCGAATGTACGGGGTATTACAATAATGATCTGTTCCGACCTCCAGAAGAGGATGAGGAACTCCTTGGTCTCGAAATACCTTATCTTAGTGAAATTGGTGCACTTATGTATATTGATAATGCTACAAGGCCTAACATAACAATTTTTGTTATTTATTAGCAAGATATAGCTCTTCTCCAACACGGAGACATTGAAACGGGATTAAGCATATATTGTGATATTTAAAGGGAACACTTGATATGGGTTTATTTTATTCTAACAGAGGTGGTGCAGATCTTGTTGGTTATGCAGATACATGTTATTTATCTGATCCACATAAGACTCAATCTCAAACCGGGGACATGTTTACATGTGGAGGTACTGCCATAACATGGCGCTCCACAAAGCAATCTATTGTCGCTACTTCTTCAAATCATGCTGAGATAATAGCTATTCATGAAGCAAGTAGGTAATGCATATGGTTGAGATCAGTGATTCATTTTATTCAAGGAAAATGTGGTTTGGAATGTGATAAAAGATCCACAATTTTATACGAAGCCAATGCTGCATGCATAGTCCAATTAAAGGGATGATTTATAAAAGGAGATAGAACGAAGCACATTTCACCAAAATTATTCACACATGATCTTCAGAAAAATGGTGACATTTAAGTGCAAAAAATCCGTTCAAGTGACAATCCAGCTGATATATTCACTATATCTTTGCCAACTTCCACTTTTGAGAAGATGGTATACAAGATTGGAATGCAGAGACTCAAATATTTGAAATAATATTTTTATCAGGGGGAGTAAATGTGATGACCCAAGGGATCATTTTATGAACTAAGACTCTGTTCTAGGCTTGAATTGACAAAAGTTAGTAATTTGGCGATTTTGGTCGACGGTGGAAAATTAGGTATCAGGGTCGGAATGGAACTTCGGAAGTTGGAGTAGGTTTGTAGTATCATTTATGATGTGTGTGCAAAATTTGAGGTCATTCGTACGTGATTTGGTAGGTTTCGACGTCGTTAGCGAATTTTGGAAGTTTAGCAGTTTTTAGGCTTGAATCCGAAGTTGATTTGGTGTTTTGGTGTTGTCTTGAGTGTTGTCGAGGTTCGACTAAGTTAGAGTATTGATATATGAATTGTTTTAATTATTGGTTGAGGTCTCGAGGGTCTCGGGTGAGTTTCAGATAGGGTTGAATTGTATTGTGCTCGTTTTTCTTATGTTTCGACGTCGTTTCTTCAAGCATAAATGATATCATATTGAACAAATGAGCTCCGGTTTCTGTTTTGAATGAATTATTAGATCCGTATCATAATTATGGACTCGTAACAAAAAGAATCATCGAATTTGGACATCGTATGAGGATTTTATGGTTATTTTACTAAGGTTGCCAGATTTTTCAGGTTAATTACGAAATAGCCACTGACAGCGTATTAAAAATCTGCACTATTTGCAAATATTAAAACCTACATATCTATAGTGATTCAAAATCCTAACTTGAGTAAAATTTCACAAGGAATCCATTGGAGGCATAAAAATAGAGTTTTGAGATGGTTTGGCACGATAAACGAGGCAGAATAGCTGGTAGAAAAATATATATAAAACGGGCAGACTTCTTCTTCTTCTTCTTCAAATTTTCGAACCCCACAGCCCTAGGAATGAATTTATTCACCAAATATCTTCCCCAAGTCATAGGTAATCAATTCTAAACTTTACTCTTTCACTCATTGTTTTTCATCACTTTTAAATTAAAAACTAAAAATTTTCATGGTAAAATTGAGGGATTGGGTAGAATTAGAGAATTTTGTAAAAATCGAATCTATACCTCGAATTGAGGTCGGATTTCGAAATTAATTGTATATTTGGGTTCGTGGGTGAATGGTTAAACGTAATTTGGTCCCAACCCCGAGTTTAGACCAAGCGGGCCCGGGGTCGGGTTCTCACTTTTTTTGAGAAAACTTAGGAAAAGTTATAATTTTCAATAAAGTTAGTTCCTTTAGCCTTAATTAATGATATTGATTTAATTATAATTAGATTCAAGCAAGTTAGAGCAAGATTCTAAAGGAAAATCCATAATTGAGTAGTGAATGACCTGCGAAATTGAGGTAAGTGCTTGGTTTAACCTTGTCTTGAGGGAATAGGAATATCCACTTATTTTCTATGTGAATTTTCATGTATGTGGTGTATAGGTGAGGTGACGAGTATCTATGCACCACCAAATGGCATGTTAAACATGATCTCTTCCCGTTTCCAATTTAATTGATTCATGTCTTGATTGTTTTATGTTCGTCATGGTTTCTATGACTACTTGGCTTGTTAGTTTGTTGTTAAGTCTTGTTGAAATTATTTTGGAAAAGTATTGGTTGTTTCCCTGGTTTCTTTGTAGAAAGGTTGAGTTGTTGGACATTGCTTTACGAGATACATACATACATACATACATCTATATATATATTCCTGTTGGTTTCATTTGATTATTGCCAATGGTTGTTGCAAGGGTGTTAAAGGTGTTGGTTGTTCTCTTGATTTTATCATGGTACATAAAGACTGAGCTTGGTTTTATTGTGAAATGATATTGGTTAAATCTTACGAGCTATACTGTTTTCTGTTTACAATTGTTGAAATAAAAGTGTTGTGAAAGGCTTGGCCTGTATTGTGAAAGTTTTTGATAAATAAATTGATAGTGATAAGAGTGGAGAAATTGATAGTGATAAGGGTAGAGAAATTGATAGTGATAAGGGTGGATAACTGATAGTGATAAGGGTGGATAAATGATAGTGATAAGGGTGGACAGGTGGGATCGGGTTGCACGCCGCAACAAGTAATTGATAAGGGTGGACACTTATGTTTTACTGGATTTCAAAAATGTTTTGTTGGTTTTTGAAACTCAAGGATTTGGAATTTATAGATTTGAAAACTTACTGTTTTACTCTACTATTTTTCGTGTTTCGTATTTACTTCTATTTTAAAATTCAAAAGTTTGGAAGCGTTGGAAATTTGTGTGAGACATTGGTGATAGTTGAGGCCTGAAATAGGCGACCGAGTTACTTATTTATTGTTTCAGATTATATTTTCTTGCTTGTGTAGAATTGTTTTATTGATTTATTTTATATATATATATATATATATATATATAGTCACAGGTTAAGTTATAATTGCCCCTCCTTAGCCTCGTCACTACTTCGTCGAGGTTAGGCTCGGCACTTAGTCAGTACATGGCGTCGGTTGTACTGATACTACACTCTGGACTCTTTTGTGCAGATCCAGGTACCGGCCAGTAGTAGGGATATTTAGAGCAGCTATTTATTTTTCGGAGACACGAGGTATATTTGCCGGCGTTCACAGATCCCGAGAGTCTTCTCTTAGTTCGTAGAGACTGTTTGTTTTATATTTTTCAAAACAGTTATATTATTTCTTTCAGCCCATTATTTGTAGTATTCTTTAGTAGTTCGTGAATTGTGACACCAAACCCTAGGGTAGTCTTAGCGTTATTTATATAATTATTTCGTGGTTCGTTTATTTAATTATTTATTATTTTATATTTGGAATTATTCATCGAAAACCGATAGATTCAATTTACTTTAGATTATTTTATTATGTTTAAATGGATAATAAATACAAAGTAGTTAATCGAATTCTAACATTGGCTTACCTAGCAAGTGTGGTGTTAGGCGCCATCACGATCCCTAAGGTTGGGAATTTGGGTCGTGTCAAGTTGGTATCAGAGCACTAGGTTGCATAGGTCTCACAATTCACGAACAAACTTGGTAGAGTCTGAAGGATCGGTACATAGACGTCTGTACTTATCTCTCAGAGGCTATGAAGTTAAGAACAATTTCTCGTCTATTCTACTCTATCGTACGGATTTATTTTATCAATAAAGATTGAACTCGTCTATTCTTGTCCTCTCACAAATCTCGATAACACGCAATGTGTCTACAACCGGACAAGAAATGGAGCCCCAATGACATCTATAATTAGGGGAAGAGACAGAAGTAGAGCTCAGTCTAGAGCTCGAACATCAGTACCTATTTTTGCGTGGCGCTTAGGGTTTGAACGATTGTGTCAGGTCACCATGACAATGTCAGAACATGTCATCAAGTTTGATAAGTTAGATTGTCATACTCCTACTTCGATTCATATAGCCAGAGAGCAAGTCCACAGACTCATTAAAGGACTCAATTATGATTGTAAAATTTTTGTGCGACTCAGGGCAAGTTGATACTTTATTGCGGCTAGTAGTAGAAACTGTCCTAGACTTGGGAGAGTCATATTTCATCAGTGCACTTAGGCTACGTGTCCCATTGTAGTTACAACTCAACTACATGAACAACTAGGGAAAAAGGGGTCGGAATGTCGAAAGTGGAGGTTAGATTCCTATGGTATGGCTGAGGTCGTTACATTAAATGGTGTCATTACAAGAAAAATCTCTAATTATTATAGAGTGATGATTTCCTGAACATAATTCGGTTAGGCGTATCTAATAAAATTCTTTTAATATGGTCCACTCTTGGGTGAGCTTCGTAACTCTAAAAATATACTTATGTGAATGCTTGTATTGAGAAATTCTATGGGGATAGCTATGTCCATCATTACGTGTTGTAATTTTGTTTAACAGAAAATATTTAAAAGAAGGAAATGGAATGTTTCGATTAGCACGATACGCATGTTACTGGTGATTCAGAGTTGAGGACGAGATCCTCGCGTTTTAATGTGATTTGATATGTTTAAAACGGGCTACGAGCCGCGGTGGAAGTTATGTAAGGATGAGATCCTTGTGATGGAAATTTTTGTATTTAAATTCTTCCTTGTGAAATTAAAATTTGTACTATAGTACTAATAGGGAGTCATGCTTGTCAGGTTTATTCGAAAATTTTTGTATCAAAAATTATTTGTGCATAATTTGCCAAATTCGTGCTATAATTATTGAGATTTAACCTACAAGGTAGGTGCCCGACCATGTGGCGTTAAATGAGACACGTTAATTCGGGTAAATATTTATGAGTTCTTCATGGATCATATCTCGTTATCAGTATTGTGAAGGTTTGAAAGGAGATTATTGTTAACGTGAAGTTATTTGGTGATTCTGTAATTGATTACGAACAACTATTAAGATCATAATTGACTCAGAAAGGTGTCCCATTTAAATGGTCAGACGAGTGCGAGGCGAGCTTTCATAAGCTCAAAAAAGCCTTGACTTCAGCACCGGTGTTGGTGTTACCATCAGGTTCGGGTTCTTTCTCGGCGTATTGTGATGTTTCCCGAATTGGACTTGGAGCAGTATTAATGCAGGACGGCAAGGTGATTGCATATGCGTCTCGGTAGCTCAAAGTCCATGAGAAGAATTACCCTGTCCACGACTTAGGGTTGGTATCCATTATTTACGCATTGAAAATTTGGAGGCCCTATCTTTATGGTGTGCCATGTGAGGTGTACACGGATAATTGCAGTCTCTAGTACTTGTTCAAGCAAAAGGATCTTAATTCGAGACAGAGGAGATGGTTAGAGTTACTGAAAGATTATGATGTCACTATATTGTATCATCCGGGGAAGG
Source organism: Nicotiana paniculata (assembly GCA_005239505.1). Classification (NCBI taxonomy): domain Eukaryota; kingdom Viridiplantae; phylum Streptophyta; class Magnoliopsida; order Solanales; family Solanaceae; genus Nicotiana; species Nicotiana paniculata. Next base: position 35,705 of record MDKI01086522.1, on the reverse strand, counting down.
CCAATGTAGTGGCCGATGCATTGAGTAGGAAGGTGGTGAGTATGGGCAGCCTTGCATTTATTCCATTCGGTGAGAGACCGTTAGCTTCAAACATTAAGACCTTGGCAAATCAGTTCGTGAGGTTGGATATTTCGCCCAGCCGTGCTTTAGCTTGTACGATCGCTCGGTCTTCTTTATTTGAGTGTATCAGAGATCAGTAGTATGATGACCCGCATTTGACGGTCCTTAGGGACACAGTTCGGCACGGTGGTGCCAAGAAGGTTACAGTTAGAGATGATGGTGTTTTGAGGATCCAGGGTCGTATATGTGTGCCTAATGTTGACAGCCTTCGTGAGTTGATCCTTGAGGAAGCTCACAGTTCTAAGTATCCTATTCACCCAGGTGCAGCCAAAATGTACCAAGACTTGAGGCAGCATTATTGGTGGAGAAGGATGAAAAAGGACATTGTTGCGTATGTGGCTCGTTGCTTAAATTGTCATCAGGTAAAATATGAGCATCAGAGACCCAGTGGTTTGCTACAGCAGATAGAGATTCCTGAGTTGAAGTAAGAGAATAACACTATGGACTTCGTTGTTGGACTCCCACGGACTCAGAGGAAGTTCGATGCAGTTTGGGTTATTGTGGATAGGCTGACTAAATCAACATACTTCATTCCAGTGGCAAGTACTTATACATCAGAGAGGTTGGCAGAGATATATATTCGATAGATTGTTCGCCTTCATGGTGTGCCCGTGTCTATCATTTCTGATCGGGGTACGCAGTTTACTTCGCACTTTTGGAGGGCAGTTCAGCGTGATTTGGCTACCCAAGTAGAGTTAAGCACATTATTTCATCCTCACACTGACGGGCAGTCCGAGCGTACCATTCAGATTTTAGGGGATATGCTCCGCACTTGTGTTATTGACTTAAGAGGTTCTTGGGATCAGTTGTTGCTGTTAGCAGAGTTTGCTTATAATAATAGTTATCAGTCGAGCATTCATATGGCTCCTTATGAGGCATTATATGGTAGACGGTGCAGATCGCCAGTTGGATGGTTTGAGCCGGGAGAGGCTCGGTTACTGGGTACAGACTTAATTCAAGAGGCCTTAGACAAGGTCAAGATGATTCAGGAGAGACTTCGTGCAGCTCAGTCTAGGCAAAAGAGTTATGCCGATCGTAAGGTTCGTGATGTGGCATTCATGGTTGGAGAGAGAGTATTGCTTCGGGTATCACCCATGAAGGGTGTTATGAGGTTTGGGAAGAAGGGAAAGTTGAGCCCTAGGTATGCCGGGTTGTTTGAGATTCTTGATAGAGTGGGGGAGGTAGCTTATAGACTTGCGTTGCCTCTAGGGTTATCCTCCGTTCATCCGGTATTCCATGTGTCTATGCTCCGAAAATATCATGTGACCCCTCCCACATGTTAGATTTCAACTCTGTCTAATTGGACAAAGACTTGACTTATATGGGGGATCCGGTAGCCATTTTAGACCGGCAGGTTCGTCAGTTGAGGTCTAAGAGTTATCCTTCAGTTCAAGTGCAGTAGAGAGGCCAACCCGTTGAGGCAGCTACTTGGGAGTCCGAGTCGGACATACAGAGTAAATATCCACACTTGTTCGCCAATTCAGGTAATCTTCTATGTCTGTTCAAGGAAAAACGTTTGTTTTAGAGGTGGAGATTGTGATGACCCAAGGGGTCATTTTATTAATTAAGACTTTGTTCTAGGCTTTAATTGGCGAAAGTTAGAAATTTGATGATTTTGGTCGACAGAGGAAAATTAGGTATCAGGGTCGGAATGGAATTCCGAAAGTTGAAGTAGGTTCTTAGTGTCATTTGTGATGTGTGTGCAAAATTTGAGGTCATTCGGACGTGGTTTGGTAGGTTTCAACGTCGTTAGCGAATTTTGGAAGTTTAGAAGTTCTTAGGCTTGAATCCGAAGTTGATTTGGTGTTTTGATGTTGTGTTGAGTGTTCTGAGGTTCGACTAAGTTCGAGTAGTGATATATAACTTGTTTGAATTATTGGTTGAGGTCTCGAGGGTCTCGAGTGAGTTTCGGATAGGTTTGCGTTGTATTGTGCTTGTTTTTCTTATGTTTCGACGTCGTTTCTTCAAGCATAAATGATATCATATTGAACAATGAGCTCCGATTTCTGTTTTGAATAAATTATTAGATTCGTATCGTAATTACGGACCCATAGCAAAAAGAATCATCGAATTTGGACATCGTATGAGGATTTTATGATTATTTTACTAAGGTTGCCAGATTTTTTAGGTTAATTACGAAATTGTCACAGACGGCGTATTAAAAATCTGCACTATTTGAAAATATTAAAACCTACATATCTCTAGTGATTCAAAAGCCTAACTTGAGTAAAATTTCACAAGGAATCCATTGGAGGCATAAAAATCGAGTTTTGAGATCGTTTGGCACGATAAATGAGGCAGAATAGCTTGCAGAAAAATATATATAAAACGGGCAGACTTCTTCTTCTTCGAACCCCACTGCCCTAGGAACGAATTTCTTCACCAAATATCATCCCCAAGTCATAAGTAATCAATTATAAACTTTACTCTTTCAATTACTCGTTGTTTTTTCATCACTTTTAAATAATAAACTAAGAATTTCCATGGTAAAAATTGAGGGTTTGGGTAGAATTAGGAAATTTTGTAAGAATCAAATCTTTACCTCGAATTGAGGTCGGATTTCGAAACTAATTGTATATTTGAGTTCGTGGGTGAATGAGTAAACATAATTGGTCCGAACCCCGAGTTTAAACCAAGCGGACCCGAGGTCGGGTTTTCACTTTTTTTTAGAAAACTTAGGAAAAATTATAATTTTCAATAAAGTTAGTTCCTTTAGCCTTAATTAATGATATTGAGTTAATTATGATTAGATTCGACCAAGTTAGAGCAAGATTCTAAAGGAAAAGCCATAGTTGAGAAGTGAGTGGCCTGCGAAACTGAGGTAAGTGCTTGGTTTAACCTTGACTTGAGGGAATAGGAATCCCCACTTATTTGCTATGTGAATTTGCATGTGTGTGGTGTAAAGGTGAGGTGACGAGTATCTATGCACCACCAAATGGTCTGTTAAACATGATCCCTTCCCGTTTCCAATTTAATTGATTCATGTCTTGATTGTTTTATGTTCGTCATGATTTCTATGACTACTTGGCTTGTTAGTTTGTTGCTAAGTCTTGTTGCAATTATTTTGAAGTATTGGTTGTTTCCCTGGTTTCCTTGTGGTACAAAGATGTTGAGCTGTTGGATATTGCTTTACGAGATATATATTTTCATGTTGGTTTCATTTGATTAATGCCAATGGTTGTTGCAAGTGTGTTAAAGGTGTTGGTTGTTCTCTTCATTCTATCATGGTACATAAAGACTGATCTGGGTTGACAGCGTTATGATGTTTACATATATTCTGGTTGATTTTATTGTGAAATGATATTGGTTAAAACTTAAGAGTTATACTGTTTTCTGTTTGCAATTGTTGAAATAAAAGTGTTGTGAAAGGTTTGGCCTGAATTGTGAAATTTTTTGATAAATAAATTGATAGTGATAAGGGTGGAGAAATTGATAGTGATAAGGGTGGATAATTGATAGTGATAAGGGTGGATAAATGGTAGTGATAAGGGTGCACATGTGGGATCGGGTTGCACGCCGCAACAAATAATTGATAAGAGTGGACACTTATGTTTTACTGGATTTCAAAATAGTTTTGTTGGTTTTTGAAACTCAAGGATTTGGAATTTACAGATTTGAAAACTTACTGTTTTACTCTACTATTTTTCGTGTTCGTATTTACTTCTATTTTAAAAGTCAAAAGCTTGGAAGCGTTGGAAATTTGTGTGAGACATTGGTGATGGCTGAGGCCTGGAATAGGCGACTGAGTTACTTTATTTATTGTTTCAGATTATATTTTCTTACTTGTGTAGAATTATTTTATTATATATATATATATATAGTCACAAGTTAAGTTATAATTGCCCCGCCTTAGCCTCGTCACTACTTCGTCGAGGTTAGGCTCGGCACTTACTCTGTACATGGGGTCGGTTGTACTGATACTACATCGTGAATTCTTTTGTGCAGATCCAGGTACCGGCCAACGGTAGGGATATTTAGAACAGCTATTTATTTTTCGGAGATACGAGGTATATCTGCCGGCGTTCGCAGATCCCGAAAGTCTTCTCTTAGTTCGTAGAGACTGTTTTTTTATATTTTTCAAAACAATTATATTATTTCTTTCAGCCCATTATTTGTAGTATTCTTTAGTAGTTCTTGAATTGTGACACCAGACCCTGGGGTAGTCTTAGCGTTATTTATATTATTAGTTCGTGGTTCGTTTATTTAATTGTTTATTATTTTATCTTTGGAATTTTTCATCGAAAACCAATAGATTCAGTTTACTTTAGATTATTTTATTATGTCTAAATGGATAATAAATACAAAGTAGTTAATCGAATTCTAACATTGGCTTGCCTAGCAAGTGTGGTGTTAGGCGCCATCACGATCACTAAGGTTGGAAATTTGGGTCGTGACAGTAAAATACGCGCTATACTCTTTTTCCTTACTAAGGTTTTTCCCACAGGGTTTCCTTATAAGGTTTTTAATGAGACAACTAATTATGCGTATTAATAAATATGTATACTCTTTTTTCTTCACTAGGATTTTTTTCCATGGGGTTTTTCCTAATAAGGATTTAATGAAGCACATTATCTTTTAATGACATCCAAGGGGGAGTGTTATAAATATATTATATTATGGATGTTCATTTAGTACTCCGTTATAAATAAGCTTCCTGAAGAAACTTATCCATATGAGACTCCCTGGTAAATATGTTTATCTATTTAGTACTCTATTGGAAATAAGCCTCCTGAAGAAGCTTATCCTTTCGGTACTCCGTTATGAATAAATATTACCCCCTGTAGCAGATTATCTATATCTGTTACAATGAGCTTATTCTTTCGGTACTCCGTTATGGATAAATATTACCACCGTCAGAAGATTATTTATATCTGGTACAATAGCAGCTTACACAGCAACTTGGAGTAGCATCTTACAAGCAGCTTACACAACAGCTTGCAATAACAGCTTACACAACAACTTACACAGCAACTTCCTTTGTTCTATAAATAGAGGAGATTTCAGTTCATTATGTACATGAGTTTGAAATTGAATAATATATCAGTTTCTCTCTATACTTATCTTTACTTTACAGTCTTATTTTATAACAATAACCTATTTTTTCCCTATTGAATAATAAAAAATACAACAAAACAACCAATTAGTTTAAGCTAGCAAAATAAAACCATTCTTGTGACATGAAATCTAATAAAATTTGTAATTTGTAATTTCTTCTAAAGTAAATTAAATTAATATGAGATCAAAACCAAACATTAAAGTTAAACTTAATAGAAATATTTATATCATGGAAATACATAATTCTTCGATTTAGACGTGAATGAATCAAATGTATCACTCTTAACGTTGCTTAAGGTGTACCAATAAGGGTTATGGTGGAATGATTAGTACTCCTTTATCCTCAACTAGAGGTTTTGGGTTCGAGTCCCTAGGTATGGAGTAACTTTTATTAGGGAGCGCTATCCAATGTGAAACTTCTCGATGCGAATTCTAATTTAATCGGACCCCAATATGAATATCGAACACTTGGTGGTAAACCAGAAAAACGTTGTTTAAGGTGTGGAAAACACCACAAGTGTATTTTAACATCACTCTATCGTGTAGGAATAGAGCCATTTTTAGTACTCTCGTTTTCTCGTTTTATGTAATGCAAGCTTTTTTTAATAACTTTACCTAAAAAGGATTGATATATTTTTATTTTTAGAAGTAATTTAATTTTAAACTTTTCACTTATCCCTAGTAAGATGATTTATAGTTTCACAAATGTTTATAGTTTGTATTAGAGCATAAAATTTAAAAGTTTCGTGCTAGTAATTAAAATGTATCACGTAAAATAAGACAAAATGAATAGTACGTTGAAACTTCAATATTTTAATTTTTTATTTGTGTAGCAACCATCTAAACGTGCGTGGAAATCGGGACCAAGTATTATCCAATTTGAGTATGTTATAATACGGCCGTTTTCAGTGATATTTGCATTATTGTATTAGCAACTTTGACTAACTAGTTGGGAGTCATTGATTTTGAAATTCTTGATATAAAATGATTGAATGCTAATAGTTTGAGAAATTTGAGGGGGAGGGTTAGTGAATTATGTTTAAATAGTACTTAGCATTTACACGCATACCATTAGTTTTGGTCTTTTGAAACTGTAAATTTTAAAAAGTCTAATCAAGAACTGTGATTCTCATATAAATCCTAATTAAATTTTCGTAAAAAATCTTGATAAGCTTCGTTGACTAACGCAATTGATAACACAGTCAGAGTTGCACTCTTCATGATTTCCTTTTATTGCATGTCGATTTTTTTTAATGAAGATGTAGCTTAAGCTTTTTTTATTTGGACATCTATATTTTAATTTTTACTGCAAATTAATATACGTTATATTATTCTACCAAAACACTCATTATACTCAAACTGGCATATTGTGGGCGACAAGTTTTGCGACTAAGCATAGAAATCTTTTTGTAGCTGAGGAGTAATTGTTACTGACGTTACTTGTTGACATGAAGTAATTTCTTTTAATCTTTTTTAAATGATACATCTTTTTATTTGTAAATTGCCACTCGTTAATAAAAACTATTTTAGCTTTAGTAAACTTATATAAGTGTTGGGATATTATTAACCATCCGGTTTAGACATAATATTGTGTTTTTATTCTTTATGGAATAATTATTTATTTAATTTATTTAATTCAATAAACTACTATTTTAAATAGATCATTTGCTACATGTGTGTCCTTTAGTTATGCAGTAGACAATTTAGTGTATGAAGTCTTAGCTCATGCACAGAAGATCAAATTGTCGGTTCTCATAATTAATAAACTATATTCACAATCGAAGATAAAATATCTTGATGATTGTAGCACAAGATTATGGTATAATTTGTCTTGATTATAGGAGTGGTTTTACTCCGACTTCTTGTGCTAGTATACTTAGTGTATATTGAATGCACCAAGTAGAGGAAAAATATTTTTGTACTGAATATATATTAAACATTTTCTCTAATTCACTAAATGAGCTTATACTCCTAATCTTGATATAATTATTATGATCAATGTGATTTGTTTATTGATTTGATTTATCAAAAGGTACAACTCTATTCAGAGTTAGTGCATGCTTAATAGATTGGACAATAACGAATATCATTTGTGAAATAATAATTAGTTTATAGAATTCATGACTCAGTTTGAGTTTGATGATACCCCTTTATGTAAGCTTATAAGTTTTCATGTGAAAACCCGGCCGGTGAATTTTGTATCCATCACATGTAATAGTTTAAGTGCAATTATAAAGAATTTGATTAGTTGATTAAATTAAATTGTCAGTGATTTGATTTAATTAAATGGTATTTGTGACTTTAATATGTGAAGTTAAAATAAGTGTTAGTGAATTTTTGAAATTCATATTGAGTAGTTCAATGCAGTTTTTTTGTGGAGTAAATTACAATTAATTATAGTAGGAATTAATTCATCCATTTCGAATTAATACTATAATTAGTCGTCTCTTATTATTTTTGTGGTCCCTGCTATGCCTAGTTAAAACCTGGATTGACTTGGGTAAAAGGTTACTTGTGAGGAAAAGTCATCTTGTAGAGTTAGAATATGATTCTACTTGCACAAGCAGAATCCTAAACGTTTTTTGAGCCATTTTTTGGCTGAAAAATGAGTCTACATAAGGAAGACGTTTATCACCAAATAACTCACTTTTCAGAGTTGTATTGTTCTTGCCCACTCAAAGAAATTTTGTTCAAGGTCTTACTAGGACCATAGCAGAAGACTGTAGCATGGATTCTTGCTCCGTGGAAGACCTGTGCAACGATTTCAAGAGGTTATTGCTTCTAATCTCGTAATCATATCATTGTCTAGTTTACATGTATGTGATGCCTGAATTGTATGCTTGCTTCCGCTGTGCATGTTCTAACAATTGGTATCGGAGGACAGAAGTATGCATTTTTATTGGATATCCAAAAGGAACTAAAGGCGGCTTATTTTATTGTCCCAAAGAAAAGAAGGTAATTGTTACGAAAAATACTAGATTGTTAGAAGAGACTATTTAATGAACTATATTCCTAGAAGTAAACTAATTTTACAGGAATTAAGTAACAGAGTAACTAATGACTCATCTCTGGAACATATCCCGGAAGCCAGTATTGACATACCAGTGCATTATCGTAGTGGGAGAAATATCAATAGATAGTAGAACGCACAAGAGCAATTTCCTGACATCTCACTACCCCAAAGTAGTGGGAGTAATGTTGAGCAACTTGAAATTTCTCTGCAGCCTACACTTGACGTCGTCCAATTTCACTTCTCTATTCGAGGTTATGAAAATGGTCGATGCAATAGTAATACTCAACAAGAGTCGGGGTCGAATTTCGCAGGGAGCTATATGTGTGGGAGCTAATAGTATATATCTTAGCATGTGAGTTTGTATATCTAAATTTGCACTTCCGCAAAGTTTGGGTGTCTAAAAATTAAATTAAATTACGATTTTCATTTAAAGAATGAAACTAGGAGATTATTTTTGTTATTTTTTCAAATGATATAAAAAGCCCAGGGCTATAACCTTCGCCTAGGTGTTTTCCTAACAGATTGTAAATTTTAAAGCTTGTTTTATTGATCGACGGGTATTATAGCTATCAACACTCAGCTACTCACTCAATACCTCTCGGTCAAAGAGTGATTTTTCCCAATTTGGCTTTCTCAAGTCAAGCTCAAGTCGGATTTTACTATCTCTAGGTTCAACCCTTTAATTGGGCTTATCAATATCTTGATTGACCCAATTTCTTGCTAGCCAAGTTTTCCTAGACTAAGTCTCTCTTCCTCAAGTAGAGACCAAGTTAAATTGGCATGAACTGATGTTTGCAACCATTAATTCTTCAAATAAAGGAAAGAACAGGGCTAAATAATAAACAATCAATCATAATCAAGCAATAAATCAAACACCCATTAAGTTTACACACTAGGGTTGGATCACAACCCTAGTGAAAATCTAGCTACTCATACTTAAAAAGGAAGAAATAGGAGAAAAAATGATAATTAAACCCATATTGCTAATTAAATTGATAAACTCTATGTTCAAAAAGTTCAAAATAGCAAAAACTACTAAAAAAAGTAAAAGGAACCGTCTATTGTAGCAGTTGATGTCAAAAGTTTACCTAAAAATATGAAACTCTTCTATTCATACAGGGCTGGAAATTTCGAACAAAAATTCCCTTTCGGAGGTTCTACGACCGCACAATTCCATATGCGATCCGCACTTTTCTTCAACTTGACTGGATAGGGAGTCTGCGGTCGCATAATTCTGAATTGCAGCCGCACTGTATTCTTTCAGCGGTCCACAGAATAGTAACTGCGGCCGCACCTTGCTCTTCTACGGTTCGCATAATTGTAACTACGACTGCATAGCTCTTCTTCTGCGGGCACACAATAATTGTGCGGTCCGCACTTTTGGTAGACTTGAAATGTAGGTTCTCTGAAATTTGATCTGACCCAGCTTTTGCGACCACACAATTCATGTGCGGACCGCACTTTGCACCAATCTCTGATGGATTTTTCTTCACAACATGCGGCCGCAGATGATATTCTGCAGTCCGCACTTCTGAGCTTTTGTGATTTTTTTGTCCTTGAGTTCAAATCACTCCGTTTTGAGTTGGATTTCATCTTGGTGGCTCATCTTCCAATATTCCTGCAATTAAGCACATTTCATCAGTTTTCAAAAATACAATTAAACACTTTCGGACTAAAACAAAAGTTAAAGAGCGCTAATAAGTAGTCAAAATCCCCACTTATCAGCACTACAGGAAGATGTTAATGATACCCCAACACCGCAAGGTTTGGAGGATATTAAGGCTTCAGTTCCGGAAAATGATGTTGTGATTCAACAATAAAATCAGACTGCACCTGTAATGACTAGTCGTAGTGGGAGAATTATTAAAAACCCTCTCCGGTTTGCGCTCTTGAGAAAATCTTATAATAGAATCCCTGAAGAGTCTAATACAGAACCTCTTAATTACGACGAAGTACATGGACTGAAATGGATAAAAGGTGACTTGGGGGAAAAGTCATCCGATAGAATTAGAGTAGGATTCTACTTGCACAAGCAGAATCCTACACATTTTTGGAGCCCTTTTTGGTTGAAAAATGAGTCTACATAAGGAAGACGTTTTTCACCAAATAACTCACTTTTAGAGTTGTATTATTGTTGCCCATTCAAAATAATTCCGTCCAAGGTCTTACTAGGATCATAGCAGAAGACTGCAACTCTTGATTCTTGCTTTGTGGAAGACCTGTGCAATGATTTCAAGAAATTAGTATTTCTAATATCATAATCATATCATTGTCTAGTTTACATGTATGTGACGCCTGAATTGTATGCTTGCTTCCGCTGTGCATGTTCTAATAATAAGAACATCTAAAAGCTTGTTCTAACACTTGTTGACTTCTTAGTGGATTTTGTCGAAAGCATATTTGCAACGGTTATGATCTGTGTGGTAGGAAATAGTTTTCTATCCCTATGCTAGTGTTCTTTTTTCTTTCTTTTTACGCTGGTAAAGATAAGTTGATCAATTAAAAGTTACATGAGAATAACTAGTCAATATTTTTATTTGTCTCGTTTTATTGTCCCGGTCCCTACACTTCAGACAGTTTCATTCAAAAATTCGTAGTTTTTAAAATATACTACTTTAAACTCCTCTAACCCTGCGTGTTTCTTCAAACGCACAATGTGGATAACACGCCATCATCTACATCAGATTGTTTTTCACTTTAATTAAAAAAGTCTAATGTTCTTTTTTCTTTTTCACTCCACACTCCCCCACCCTTGACCACCTCTCTCATTTTTCCTCAACAGAAATATCACCGCAACTTTCTGCCTTTACCAGCGAGACTAGCGCCATTGGATAACTAAAAACCACTATTCTCTAATTTTTCATCGTCTACATCTCCCTTTCAGAGATTATTTTGTGTGATTCCACTCACTATCTGAATCCACCATGTAAACCACCTTGAACTTATTTTCCTCTATCGATGCCAATGCACCACCATCGAAATTCATCAATATCCTCATATGTCCATACGATTTTATACTGTACAATCATTTAATTTTACAAAGACCATCGTCACCCACTCTTCACCCTCCAAAACCACCTCATCTCTAGCACCTCACCGTAGACTGCCAAATATATCAAATAAATTCACCATTAAATAGCGACTCCACCACCTGAAAATACGTTAGTCCTCAAACGATCCTTACCCAAAATAGATTCAACTCTACAATAGCCATAAATAAAATTCATCTTAAAAAATACTAATGGTAATTACTCTTCAGAAAAGGATTCTTGATATTTTTTCTTAAATATTGATTCAAGATTTGTGAAAGTAGGAAGGAGAAAGAACAGAAAGGAAAAAGGGGAGAAAGAGAAAAGAAACGGAGGGGTGAGGAAAGATGGGGGAGGGGGGTGTAGAAAGAGAAAAAGAAATGGGGAGGTAGTGGGGAAAGGATAAATGGGGGAGCGGTATAACGACTTTTATTTTTCTTTCTATTTATTCTTCTTCTTATTTTAATCAATTTTAATCATTTTTAATCTGACTTTTTATATTTATGTTCGTTACATGCGTAAAATTCACATATTTTATCAAACTCGATCATCAAGTCATCACATAGGCCCGATCAACAGTCAAAAGGGTTTAAAGTAATGTATTTTAACAACTACTAGTGTCTAAATATAACCTCGTAGAGTAGCGAGATCGGAATGATAAAAGAGGAAAAGTAAACGTGTCTATTAGCCTACTCTGCCTTTTCATAGATCATAGTAAAGATAGAATACGAAAGGCACCATAAGCCGCTAAATGGCTTGGCAATGTAAAATATGTGCCTGAAGGCTGAAGCCCATGTTTTCATTGTAAAAGCAACAAAGGATTTTTTTGGTCCTATACACTATTTGAAACTTTATTACCAAAGGTGTCCACATTTAGTTATTTACCCGACCTAAACAAGTTTTATCTACAAAATATATACATTTGTTTAAACTAGAATCTAGTCTGTAGTAATCTTCTTTTTTTAGACGCGAAATTTCGGGATCGCGTATATTTCTTCAGGGATATTACTGATGCAATTATGGCACCTTAATCAAGCCAGAGTATTTGTAGAATACTGCTATTACGCCGATTTTCTCTGATTATCATCGCACCATAATCAAGTTCTATTCTCTGATTTTCTTCGTTCCTCTGGTTTTCCATAAACGAAGGTTTTGAAAAGAAATTGCAAACAATTATCTACAATTGTATTGGATTTCGCGACATAATGTCAAAATTAGCGATTATGCTTCAGCTAAATGGTCACTGGGATAACATTGGGAGATACAAATATTTTAATATTGATGGAATTGTAGTCAATGAGGATTCAAATTATAGTCAATTGAATTTTGCAATTGCAGAGCATCTAATGATCGATACCTCTGCAAAAATCATCGAAATCAAATACACGGTCAACGAACGTTATCCTCCAATGGAAATTTGGAACGATATGGGAGTTCGGGTATACATGGAGTTGAAAAAGGAAAATAAAAGATTGGGAATGTATCCGTTGTGTATAACAGTGCGTGATTTTGATTTGGAATGCAATATCCCTAATTCGAGCACAATTGCAGGTTTACTCTGTTTTTTCAGTAGTGATGTTTTGTCAATTTCACGTGTTCTATAATTTTACTACAACCTATCTACAATGATACTACATAAAAAATGTTGTTCAACTGTTATGTCTATTCAAGTATTCAATTTCACGTGTTCTACAATTTTACTACACCTATCTACAATGTAGGTCTGAATTGTAGATACTTTTAATTGAGTGTTGGTTCATCTGATTATCGTATGTCTAACGTGATTCAACTGCCAAGAAATTGTAACAAAATTGGAGAAGTATCAGGAACAATGAAGTTGAATTATAGGCCAATATCTCCGGTAATTGTGGAATATGAAAGTATCATCATAACAAAACATACGTCAAATGTTATTGAAGTAGGCCAAGTTTACCAAGACAAACAAATAATTGTCAGTGCAATGAAGCACTATTCTGTCATGAATAAATTTCAATTTAAGGTGAAAAGGTCTAGCACAAAAAGGTAGGAACATTTTATTTTTCAAATTCATATTTTTGTATAATTTGTAGTTTTATTTATATAAATCTGTCATGACCCAAAAACCTACCCGATCGTGATGACGCCTATTGTGAAACTAGGCAAGCCTAAATCCAATATTTTCCCTTCATTATAGTAAAAAAATAACTTTTTAAATTTAAAAGCGGAAAGGTTTTACATTAATAAAAGCCCATTTAAACACAAAGTTACCAAAATACGACACAACTATCCCAATAATCGGGGCGTCACTGAGTACATGAGCGTCTAATAGCCGTACATAATCCACAAAATGTCTATATAATTAAACATCAAAGTAAAATAAGCTAAGGAAGAGAAGATCGAGGTCCGCGAACGTCGTGCAGCTACCTCAATAGTCCCTTACTCCAATGCAGAAAATCAGCAGTCGCTGCCATGTCCAGAAATGCCTGGATCTGCACACAAGGTGCAGGGAGTAACGTGAATACACCAACTCAGTAAGTAACAGGTCCAAACTATGGACTGAAGATAGTGACGAACTCAATTGGTGAAAATAACATGAAATAAATGTACAGAAACCTAGAAATGCTCTTAAAACAATTTAGGCAATTCATAACTAGAAGCAAAGCAATGCTGAACAGTGTATTGAAGATAACTCTACTGTCACTACATGCCGATGCATATACTGAAAATGATGCACCATAGTGTAAGACTCAAATACTCTCACTCTCAATATCTCAACCACTCGGTACTGCATATGGCTCAACTGGCCCAGGAAGATCCATCCCGGAATATCTACACAACGCTGACCATAGGTCATCAACCAGTACCGAGGACTAAGGGAAATCCAGCCCTACGCAGAAGATCCATCTCCGGGTAATAAGTACATCAGACAAGATCCATGTCCAGGGAAGATCCATCTCTTAATCATATCAATCGTGCTCACTGGGGGTGTGTTACAGACTCCGAAGGGGCTCCTGCAGCCCAAGCACTATCAAAATCATCAATATAATCGTTGCGACGTGCAGCCCGATCCCATAACTGTCACTCACAACCAGACACTCAGTCTCACTCAGTCATCAACCTCTCCAGTCTCACCACGGGCTCACAATGTCATGAAAATAACCCAGAAATGATATAATAAATCAATAAATAATTGAGACTGAGACATGATATAGAAATGCATGATCATGACTGAGTATGGAATAGTAAATGAAACTAGTGAGATGACAGCAAGAAAACGACCGATAAGGGTCCAAACAATACCAGCACAAAGACTAAACAAGTTAGAGTCACTAAATGGTGCCATGGAGTCACCCAGACCACTACTCTCACGGTGTACGCCTGCACTCTCGTCACTTGGCATGTGCGTCACCTCAATACTAATCACATAACATACAATTTGGGTCTCGAACCCTCAAAACCAAGTTTGAAGACGTTAGTTACCTCAAACCAAATAAGGTCCTAATCCGGGATTCCCTTGCCTCTAGATTCGGCCTCCAAACGTACCGAATCTAGCCACAAGTAATACAACACAATCAATTTAGGCTAAGGGATCAAATCCACAAGAAAAGGATCAAATTATAGGCCAAATCCCGAAATTTACTCAAACCTGGCCCCAAGCCCACATTCCAAGTCCAACAAAAGTCACAAAACTTGAAATCCCATTCACTCACGAGTCTACCCATACGAAATTTATCAAAATCGGACATCATTTGGTCCCTCAAATCCTCAATTTACACTCTCCAAAATCCCAAGCCCTAACCCCCTATTTTCACTCCTAAATCCTACTAATTAGGTGAGAAAATAATGGGAAAACACCATATCTAGGAGTATTAGAGATCAAGTAACTTACCTCAGTGAAAAAACCTTGAATCCCCTTAAAAAATCACGACAATGGGAACACCATACCGAAGTCTTGTATTTATATGTTCTGCCCAGGTTTTTCGCACCTCCAGCTCAAAATGTGCACCTATGGAGCCGCTTTTGCGCAGCAAACTCTGCATCTGCAGAAAATCACTTAAGTGACCATCTTCGCACCTGCGCTCCTTATCCGCTTCTGCGACCTCGCAGGTGCGGAAAAGACCTCACACCTGCGACCACTGCCAGCCTACTCTCTTCCGCTTCTGCGGGCAACTACCTGCTTCTGCGGGCTTGCAGATGCGCACACCCATTCGCACCTGCGGTCTTTCCCAATCCAATATACTTCCTCATATGCGCCAATCCCACCGCACCTGCAGCATCGAATCTGCGGCAATATCCTCGCAGGTGCAATTACACCACCAACAGGCCAGCTTTAGCAATTCTCCAAACTTCAAACTTGATCCATTAACCACCCGAAACACGCCCGAGGCCCTCGCGGGACCTCAACCAAACATGCCAACAAGTCATATAACCCCACACGAACTTAGTCGAACCTTCAAATCACTCAAAACAACATTGAAACACCAAATTAGCCTCGGATTCAAGCCTAAGAACTTCTAAACTTCCAAATTCAACAAATAACGCTGAAACCTATCAAACTATGTCCGAATGACCTCAAATTCTATACACACGTCACAAATGACACAACAAACCTAATCCAGCTTCCGAAAGTCCATTCCGACCCCGATATCAAATTTTCCACTACAGACCAAAATTGCCAAATTTCCAACTTTCACCAATTCAAGCTTTAATTATACTACGGACCTCCAAATCACATTCCAAACGTGCTCCTAAGTCCAAAATCACCTAATGGAGCTAATGGAACCATCAGAATTCAAATCCGAGATTGTTTACACATAAGTCAACATCCGGTTGACTTTTCCAACTTAAGCTTCTAAATAAGAGACTAAGTGTCTCAAACTCTCCGAAACTACTCTGGACCCGAATCAACTAACCTGATATATCATAATATAGCTGAAAAACACAAAAGAAAGCATAAATGGGGGAAACTGGGCTACAACTCTCGAAACGACCGGCCGGTTCATTACATCCTTCCCCTCTTAAACAAATGTTCGTCCTCGAACGAGTCTAGAAACATACCTAGAGTCTCAAATAGGTGTGGATATCTGCTCCACATCTCCCGCTCGGTCTCCCAGGTGTCCTCCTCAACAGGATGACCTCTCTATTGCACCTTCACTAAAGCTATGTCCTTTGACCTCAACTTTCGAACCTGCCGATCCAAAATGGCCACCGGCTCCACATCATAAGTCATATCACCCTCCAACTGAACCATGCTGAATTCCAAAACGTGGGACGAATCGTCAACATACTTCCGAAGCATGGAAACATGAAATACCAGATACACACTCGACAAGCTGGGTGGCAAGGCAAGATTATAAGCCACCTCCCATATCCTCTGAAGCACCTCAAGAGGCCCAATGAACCGGGGGATCAACTTTCCCCTCTTCCCAAACCTCATAACACCCTTCATGGGTGATACCTTCAACAAAACCTTCTCCTCGCCCATAAAAGACACATCACGGACCTTCCTGTCTGCATAGCTCTTCTGCCTAGACTGCGCCGTGCGAAGCCGCTCCTGAATCAATTTCACCTTATCTAATGCCTCCTGGACCAGTATGTACCCAAGAGACTAGCCTCACCCGGCTCAAACCATCCTACCGGAGATCTGAACCTCCTCCAATATAAAGCCTCGTACGGAGCCATCTGAATACTTGACTGATAACTTTTGTTATATGCAAACTCCGCGAGCGGCAAAAATTGGTCCCATGAACCCACAATGTCAATGACACAAGCGCGCAACATGTCCTCCAATATTTGAATAGTGCGCTCGGACTGTCCGTCCGTTTGAGGGTGAAAAGTTGTGCTCAACTCAACCTGAGTACCCAACTCTCGCTGCACAGCCCTCCAAATATGCGATGTAAACTGAGTACCTCTATTTGAAATGATAGAAACTAGGACACCATGGAGGCAGACAACATCTTATAAATCTCAGCCAACCGCTCTGAAGTGTAAGTAGTACCAACTGGAATGAAGTGCGCGGACTTGGTCAGCCGATCCACAATGACCCAAATAGCATCGAACGTCCTTGAAGTCTGTGGGAGCCCAACTACCAAGTCCATGGTGATCCGCTCCTAGTTCCACTCCGGAATATCTAACCTCTGAAGCAAGCCACCCGGTCTCTGATGCTCATACTTAACCTGCTGACAGTTGAGACACCGAGCTACAAACCCAACTATATCCTTCTTCATCCGCCTCCACCAATAGTGCTCTCTCAAATCCTGGTACATATTTGCGGCACCTGGATGGATGAAATACCGCGAGTTGTGGGCCTCCTCAAGAATCAACTCCCGGAGCCCATCTACATTAGGCACACATATTCGGCCCTGCATGCCGTCATCACCAATAGCCACATCCCCAACATCACCTCACCGAACCCTGTCTTGAAGAACGAGCAGGTGGGGATCATCATACTGACGCTCTCTGATATAGTCATAAAGAGAAGACCTGGAGACCACGCAAGCCAATACTCGACTCGTCTCCGAAATATCCAATCTAACAAGCTGGCCCGCTAAGGCCTGAACATCAAATGCCAAGGGTCTCTCTGCTGCTGGAAGATATGCTAAACTCCCCAAACTCTCCGCCCGAAGACTCAAAGCATCAGCCACCATATTGGCCTTCCCCGGATGGTACAAAATAGTGATGTCATATTCCTTAAGAAGCTCTAACCATCTACGCTGATGCAAATTAAGATCCTTCGGCTTACACAAATGCTGCAAACTCCAGGGGTTAGTATAGATCTCACAATGAACCCCATACAAATAATGACGCCAAATCTTCAAGGAGTGACCAATGGCTGCTAACTCAAGATCATGGACAGGATAGTTCTTCTCATGTGTCTACAACTGGTACGAGGCATAGGTAATCACCCTTCCCTCCTACATCAGAACACATCCAATACATATCCTCGAGGTATCATAATACACGGTGTAAGAACACGAAGCTGATGGCAAAACTAACACTGGAGTTATGGTCAAGGCACTCTTGAGCTTCTGAAAGCTCTCCTCACACTCGTCCGACCACCTGAATGGAGCACCCTTTTGGGTCTATTTGGTCAATGGCAATGCAATAGATGAAAATCCCTCCACAAAACGACGGTAAAAACCCTCCAAACCAAGAAAGCTCCTAATCTCCGTGGTTGAGGATGGTCTAGGCCAACTCTGCACCGCCTTTATCTTCTTCGGATCCACCTGGATACCCTCACTGGACACCACGTTCCCCAAGAATGCTACTGAACCGAGCCAAAACTCACACTTGGAGAAGTTTGCATAAAGCTTCTCCTCCCTCAATCTCTGCAATACAACCCTCAAATGTTGAGCATGCTTCTCCTGGCTATGAGAGTACACCAGGATGTCATCAATGAATACAATAACGAATGAGTCTAAATAGGGATGAAACACGATGTTCATAAAATGCATAAATGCTGCTGGGGAATTGGTCAGCCCAAAAGACATCACCAAAAACTCATAATGGCCATAAAGGGTCCTGAAAGTTGTCTTAAGAATATCCGAATCCTGAATCTTCAGCTGGTGATAACCGGACCTCAAATCAATCTTGGAGAACACCCTCGCTCCCTGAAGATGGTCCAATAAATCATCAATACGAGGAAAAGGATACTTGTTCTTGATATGACCTTGTTCAAGTGCATGTAATCAATGCACATCCTCATGGAACCATCCTTCTTCTTTACAAAAGAACCGGTGCACTCAAAGGTGACACACTAGGCCGAATAAACCCCTTATCAAGGAGTTCCTGAAGTTTTTCCTTCAAATCCTTCAACTCCACCGGTGCCATACGATACGGTGGAATATAAATGGGCTGAGTGCCCAGCACCAAATCAATACCAAAGTCAATATTCTTGTCAAGCGGCACGCCCGGCAGCTCTGCAGGAAACACATCCAGAAAATCTCGTACCACCAGAACAGAATCAATGGTACGAGTCTCTACACTAACATCCCTCAAAAATCCAAAAAAGATAGGCAACTCTTCTCAACCATACACTGAGCCTTCAAATATGAAATCACCCTACTAGGTACATAATCTATAGAACCGCTCTACTCAACCCTTGGAAATTCCGGCATCGCCAACATCACGGTCTTAGCGTGACAATTTAGAACAACATGACATGGAGATAACCAATCCATACCCAATATCACATCAAAGTCAACCATACTGAGCAACAAAAGGTCCACTCGGGTCTCCAGACCCCCAATAGTCACCACACATGACCGATATACGCGGTCCACAATAATAGTATCGCCAACAGGAGCAGATACATGAACAGATGAAACTAGAGACTCACATGGCATATCTAGAAAATGAGCGAAATGGAGGAAACATATGAATTCGTGGATCAAGGGTCAAATAATACAGAGGCATCTCTGTGACAAACTAAGACAATACATGTAATCACAACATCTGAAGCAATAGCATCTGGTCTGGCAGGAAGGTCATAGAAACGGGCTTGGCCGCCCCCAGATCGGGCGGCCCCTAGCTGACTGAGCTCCACCCCTAGCTGGCTGGGCGGGTGGTAGAGGAACTGGCACTGAAGTCGAAGGCTGAACCCTCTAAAACTCTCATGTTATTAAAAGGACAAAACTAGAGAACAAGGTATAACATATGTCATTAGATTGTTCGTGACAAAAAGTATTTGAAAATATGCCCGGAGGGCATTGACCATCGTCTTGAAGATATTTCCTCATATTTACTAAAAAAGTTGGTATGGTAATGATATCCTAGTATATCCTTTTTAGTAAAAATGATTCATTATCATCTTACTTCTTTTGTGTTTATCATTTGTGTGATTTCAAGTCTATGATAGGATGTCTGCGGTTCGAGTCTATTAGAATTATTTTCAATAGATTCAAAATTGTGTCGTCCCGCTCTACGTTATTAGAAGTCTAATATTTCTCTTCAAATATTTAAATTTTTTTTTGGTTGACCTAAAATGAACTGCAATTTCGTGTGCTTTGTATGGTCAGCAATGATTTGATTACTCAAAAGTTTTTCCAACTGAATCAAACCTTTGGTATTAATTGCTTGGTGTTTATTATACTTATCGTTGTTGATACCCAATTTTTCCCTATATTATTTTCAAAATGCGTATGTATTTTCAAAATAATGCATGAGCATCAACTAGTATTTTTCCATAATTTTCTGTAATTTTAAAGGATTTTAAATTAATTTATTCCATCATTTTATTATCTAAATAATTACTAATTGCATCACAAATGATTTTATAATAATTTTTATCATTTATATTTATATTAAGATTCAATTATTCTATGCATAATAGTATTTATATCTTTAGGTTATAATTGTAATGACTTTGCAATAATAGCCCATGTGTGCATAATTACTTTATTTTACACGAGAATGACTTTTTATATTTTTATAATATTAAGTAATTATTTAAATCAATTTCATACACAAATAGCATTTTATCATTTATTAATTACTTTAATAAATTATTTTTTATTAAATTAAGTGGGAATTTAAAACATAGCCCTTTTTCAATTAAATTTTCGGACCCCAGCCCATTAACTATCAACCCAATTATTATAACCCAATACACATAACCCAATAACCCACTAACCCAATATCCATAACTCGCCCCAGCATAATTTAATCCTGGCAGTTGATCTCAGAAGATCAACGGTCCAGGATCAACCTTCCATTTTTAATTACACCCAAACCTAAACCCTACCCTCATTTCCCCTAACCCGTCGTCCTTCAATCCCCTTCCCTCCTCTCTTCTTTCTCACCCCCTTCTAAACCTAGCCCGCCGTCAATGATATCCCCTTGATTCATGGGGTTTTCCTCCGGATCCATGCCTTATCTGGCCTCATCTCTCTACTGGTTGTTTGATTTTCATGTTACTTGAGGATGATCTCAAGAGATTCGAACCAGATTTGGTTAAAAAATCTCTCCTTTCTCGGTTAATCCGTCTATATTTACTCCGATGTCTATGATTACTAATACTTTCATGTTTTATGGTTTCAAATCTCTAGTTCAAACCAGATTTGATTCACCTCTGTTTATTTTCATGAAGCTAGCTATTTATGGTTAAATCCATTTAGATCTCTTTATATATGAAGCGATTTTGATTTTGTTCGGTATTTTTCCCTTAAGATTTTCTATTTTTACTATTATTGTTAACCGACTTCATTTTTTCCTAAAAGCTAGGGTATTGATTTCTAATGGGGTTTCTGCAAAATTGTTTAAACGTTTAAATGTTTCAACTCTGATTTTCTTCTTTACTGTTTCGAATGATTTTTACTTGAGTTTCATCTCTATGTCTTTGATATGCCTTAGGGTTTCAATTATTCGACTGTTTCTTATAATGTTTTGCCCGTTTACCTTAGCCTGTCAATTAAAGTGATTACTTGCTTTACTTGCCTAATTAGGGTTTGAAATTGTGCTTTCCTTTAAAACGATATTTCCTTATCAGATGTTTACCTGTTCTTTCCTTATGTGTGATTAATAATTGGTACTACTTTCCTTAATTCCTTTACTTGCCTGATTTCTGTGCTTTGATAATTAGGGCTGGCTTATAATTGATCCCTGGACTTACTGCTTACTTTATTTAAGCCTTAATCTCGTCTGCTGATTTATTCCGGGTGAGATTCTTCTTAACTTAATACTTACTTAATTTTGTCCTGTTAATTGATTCGTGTTAACCTTAATTAATTGATTAATTGATTTTCATACCTTATTTGTGTGTAATTAATTTTATACCTTATTTGGTTTTACTCTACCGTATGCTATAAAAAGCCCCTCCATTGCCCTGATTTTACACACTGAGACTTAGACACACACACTGACACTCAGACTCACGCACACATTTTACAACCTCCTCATTGAAACTCTTAAGCTTTCCGTTCTCTCAAAAAACTCAAGTTCTCTCTTTCTGTTATTCTAGTTTGCTGCACTGTCTGTCTGGCTAAAAGCCAAGGCTAAACTCTTTGGATTCAAATCGTTGTTACATTCCTGTTTAATTTCTTCTCAACTGGTATGCGTTAACTCTTGTCATCCTATTTCTGTTCTATGTGCTTATTTGGTTAGTTTATTTCAAAACCTCAGCATGTTTCTGTTTACTATATGCCCACATGATTTCACTTATCCAATAATGTGAAACCCTGTATAATCAGTTGTATGTTCCCTGTTCTGCAAAACATGTAATACATGACTAATTCTGTCTATTATTTCAAGTATCCTTGCTCTTTTGTGATTACTTTAAATACTGGTACGAGCATCTAGTCTGAATAAATACCAATCTGCTTAGACTAATTGCTGAATATGGATTCTATTTGTTTCCTGGTACAACTTTGTTTCAACCATGTAATCTGAATCTGTTTGCTTCTGAAAACCAAACTGTTTTCCAAACTGTCCCCCTTACACCTTGTGTACTGATTTTCAAACTTCTACTCTTAGTTATCTAGGTTCCTACCACCCCCAGTGTGAGCACTGCCTAGGGTCCTTGAGATTCCTCCGAACTCTGACACATTAGGGCTGGTCTTCCAATCTTTTATGAACTGTTTCTTTAAGTTTGGTCCTGGTGTGAGCATTTCCCGGGGTCCATGAGGCCCTTGGGAATTTGACGCACTAGGAACCTAATTCTATGTGCCATGGATAGACCACCTGTATACTTCAGACTTGATTTGCTTGAAGGCCTGGTTTCCAAGTTAATATTGGGCCTACGAAGGCTCCCTATAGTATAATGAATTTTGCTTTGTAATTTATTCATTATTCGGCTGTAATAATGTAATAATCTCTGTAATAAACAGATCTGAGGTTAATAGCAAAAGCTAGGGGTGGGGGGGGGGTTATATATCTTTGTTAAACAACTCGGATAGAAATCCTGCCTATAGGTCTATTCTGTTGGTTCTTTATGTGCATGTTACTGTTAATTTAGAGATCCTGCCTATAGGATGTTTTTATGAATGTTTGTGACTCTGAATCTTTATATTTTCAGCATATTAGAGACACTGCCTATAGGTCTTTTGTTAATTCTGCATTAGAATCCATGTTCATAGGATCTACACATATTTCCAATCTCAAAGTGCATTAGTGATCATGTATATAGGATCATATTTGTATGAATTAATAAACTTTCCTGGTGACTTGTCTAAATTCTATCCACATGTGATTAATAGAATTCATGCCTATAGGGATTAAAAATCAGTTTCAACTTAGATATCATTCCTATAGGAGATATAAAAATTAGTTTTCTTTAATTTAGATATCATGTCTATAGGAAATAAACAAATCATGTTCGACACTTCGAAATCATGCCTATAGGAGTTAATTAATTCTGCAAATTAGGAAGCATGCCTATAGGATCTAAAGAGATCAAATCTGTTTTCATGAGTTAAAATCAGTAACTCTCTCAGAAACCATGTTATAGGTATATAATTAACAATTGTAGATGCCATGCCCATAGGATACTTTCATGTATATAATTAACAATTGTAGATGCCATGCCCATAATTAACCGATATATGTGAATACTAATACTTTCATGTTTTATGGTTTAAAATCTCTGGTTCAAACCAGATTTGATTCACCTCTGTTTATTTTTATGAACCTAGCTATTTTAGGTTAAATCCGTTTAGATCTATTTAGATCTGAAGCAGTTTTGACTTTGTTTGGTATTTTCCCTTAAGATTTTCTGTTTTTACTGTTATTGCTAACCGATTTCATTTTTTCGTAAAAGCTAGGGTTTTGATTTCTAATGGGGGTTTTGCAAAAATGTTTAAACGTTTAAATGTTTCAACTCTGTTTTTCTTCTTTACTGTTTCGACTGATTTTTACTTGAGTTTCATCTCTATGACTTTGATATGCCTTAGGGTTTCAATTATTCGACTGTATGTTATAATGTTTTGCCCGTTTACATTAGCTCTATCAATTAAAGTGATTAGTTGATTTACTTCTCTAATTAGGGTTTGAAATTGTGCGTTCCTTTAAAACCGATATTTCCTTATCACATTTTTACATGTTCTTTCCTTATGTGTGATTAATAATTGGTACTACTTTCCTTAATTATTTTACTGTCCTGATTTATGTGCTTTGATTATTAGGGCTGACTTATAATTGATCCCTGGACTTACTGCTTACCTTATTTAAGCCTTAATCTCGTCTGTTGGTTTATTCCGTGTGAGATTCTCCTTAATTAAGTAATACTTACTTAATTATGTCCTTTTAATTGATTTGTGTTAACCTTAATTGATTGATTAACTGATTTTCATACCTTATTTGTGTGTAATTAATTTTATACCTTATTTGATTTTACTCTACTGTATGCTATAAAAAGCCCTTCCCCTGCCCTGATTTTACACATTGAGACTTAGACACACACACTGACACTCAGACTCACACACACGTTTTACAACCTCCTCATTAAAACTCTTAAGCTTTCTGTTCTCTCAAAAAACTCAAGTTCTCTCTTTTTGTTATTCTAATTTGCTGCACTGCCTGGCCGGCTGAAAGCCAAGGCTAGACTCTCTGGATTCAAATTGTTGTTACATTCCTGTTTGCTTTCTTCTCAAC
This sequence comes from Nicotiana paniculata, assembly GCA_005239505.1. Taxonomy (NCBI): domain Eukaryota; kingdom Viridiplantae; phylum Streptophyta; class Magnoliopsida; order Solanales; family Solanaceae; genus Nicotiana; species Nicotiana paniculata. The sequence goes on along the minus strand of MDKI01086522.1, from coordinate 10,925 downwards.
TGGTATGCTTTAACTCTTGTCATCCTATTTCTATTTTATGTGCTTATTTGGTTAATTTATTTCAAAACCACGGCATGTTTCTTTTTACTATATGCCCACATGATTTGACTTAGTGATAATGATAACTAGGTTATCTCCAATAATGTGAAACCATGTATAATCAGTTGTATGTTCCCTGTTCTGCAAAGCATGTAATACGTGACTAATTTTGTCTGTTAGCTCAATCATCCTTGCTCTTTTGTGATTACTTTAAATATTGGTACGGGTATCTAGTTTGAATTAATACCAATCTGCTTAGACTATTTGCTGAATATGGATTCTATTTGTTTCCTGGTACAACTTTGTATGCAATCATGTAATCTAAATCTGTTTGCTTCTGAAAACCAAACTATTTTCCAAACTGTCCTCCTTACCCCCGTGTATTAGTTTTCAAACTTCTACTCTTAGTTATCTAGGTTCCTACCACCCCCAGTGTGAGCACTGCCTAGGGTCCTCGAGACTCCTCCGAACTATGACACATTGGGGCTGCTCTTCCAATTTTATGAATTGTTTCTTTAAGTTTGGTCTTGGTGTGAGCATTGCCCGGGGTCCCGGAGGCCCTTGGAAACTTTGACGCACTAGGAACTTAATTCTATGTGCCATGGATGGACCACCTGTATACTTCAGATTTTCTTTGCTTGAAGGCATGGTTTCTAGGTTAATATTGGGCCTATGAAGGCTCCCTATAGTATAATGAATTTTGATGTGTAATTTATTCATTATTGGACTGCAATAACGTAATAATCTCTGTAATAAACAGATCTGGAGTTATTAGCAAAAGCTGGGTTTTTTTATATATCTTTGTTAAAAAAACTCGGGTAGAAATCCTGCCTATAGGTCTATTGTATCGGTTCCTTATGTGCATGTTACTGTTCATTTAGAGATCTTTCATATAGGGTATTTTTCTGACTGTTTGTGAATCTGACTCTTCACATTTTCGGCATATTGGAGACACTTCCTATAGGTCTTTTGTTAATACTGCATTAGAATCCATGTTCATAGGATCTACATATATTTCCAATCTCAACGTGCATTAGTGATCATGTATATAAGATCATATTTGTATGAATTAATAAACTTTTCTGATGACTTGTCTAAAATTCTGCCCACATGTGATTAATAGAATTCATGTCAATAGGGATTAAAAATCAGTTTCAACTTAGATATCATTCCTATAGGAGATATAAAAATCAGTTTTCTTCAATTTAGATACCATGTCTATAGGAAATAACAAAATCAATTTCGGCACTTAGAAATCATGCCTATAGAAGTTAATTAATTCTGCAAATTAGGAAGCATGCCTATAGGATCTAAAGAGATAAAATCTGTTTTCATGGGTTAAAATCTGTATCTCGCTCAGAAACCATGTTATAGGTCTATATTAACAATTGTAGATGCCATGCCCATAGGATTCTGCTCTGGTTATCACTTAGGCAAACTTGTAGGGTTATTAAGAATTTTGGGTCTAAAAAAAATCGTGATCCCTTGCTGCTTGAAATTTGCCCGGATTCAAAATTTAATCAAATCAGTAGGCAAGCCAGTAGGTCCCAATGCTCATTTTAGTAAACTGGTTTCTTACATTCTGTTTATGCCCATCTAGATATCCTGCCTATAGGATCCTAAATTAATGAAATTTGCTGATTGAACTGCGTGCATTTGTTGTTACTTGTGAAGGTTAACAAGAGCCCTTATTTGCTTCTTACATGATAGTCCTATCTGAGTTTTGTTTGTCGCCTAGATTTTTCTCATTTTAAGCAACATAGGTTAGTCTAAAACTACCTTAAATAGAGGTCCTAAACACCTCCAGGACCATAGGTAAGGGACGGGTAGTGCACGCATAAGGCGCGAGTTAGAAGCTACTAGAACGCTTAAGCAACAACTGAAAGATAGTAATTGGGTAGCAAAAAAAATGATGACCTGTGCGCTAATACTATGTATAGCACCCCAACTTGGGGAAAGTTACCAAGTATTGCATGAAAATGATCTTATAGGCTAAAAAACTTAGGACCACTTTCAATTCATGTTTTGAAATAATAGTTGTCTAAATTGCTTTATTTTTTTAAGACCAATTTGCTTAATTAAGTTCGGTCGGGACTCACCGTTGTGGACCTCGAGGGGTGTCTAACACTTTCCCCTCAAGGTAATTTCGAGCACTTACCCGATCTCTGGTGATGCAAGCTAGTTTCATGAGTTAACTGCTCTAGGTTCCCTAACGCACCTTAATCCGTTAGGTGACAACTTTTCAAATCTCATACTCCCATCCTAAAAGAAAGGGAGTTGTCCCAAAAAAACGTCGCAACCCGACTTCGCGAGAAAAAGGGGGCGCGATAGTAGTTGGTCTTACTTTAAAACTGGATGAATTAATGGATTTTGCATTTATCTAATTGAGAGATTCTTGGAGTATAGATTTTTATACTTTATTATTGGCTCTAGTAATTTATATCATATTAGACCCTTTTGATGATGACAAAAGGGGGAGAAAATAATGTGTACAAAAATTCGAAAACTCAGGTAGAATGTATGGAGATAGGGGAAGTATAACTGGGGAATGCATAGAGTGAGGGGGAGTTCACACTTGTACTACATGCATTTCGAGAAGATGACCTCAGGGAAGTAACCAGTTTATCTATTGCCTTTAATTAAGTCTTTGATTAAATTTTCTTATTTTGTACTCAATAGTTTGCCAACATAAAAAGGGGAGATTGTTAGCTTCAAAGTTTCACGTATTAATTTTGATGATAACAAACCAACATAATTATTAATCAAAGAAGTAGTAATCTTATTTTTTATACAGGGATTTGGTGGAGATCATGGTAATCTTAATTTACGATGAAGTTGAAGAAGAAATCATTTATTACGGATGTTATTTATAGAGAATACTACTGAAAATATATTGGGATAATTTGCTTATTGAAAGAAAAATCTTCTAGCTATCAAGGGCAAGGATTTCAGAAAATCCAGAAAGGAAAATATTCTATGATTACCTTCAAGATTCAAACGTTTGAATTGAATTTCAAATGTGAAATGGCTTACTGCACTTCTAGTAGAAATCTCTACTAAAGGAAAGATTTTTCAATATCATGGAAGGAAGCTTGGTAAAATCATGGAGAAGATCAATTACCTTATGGAAAGAAAATATTATATAGAAATAAGGTGTCAGATTTCTTACGAAGAATAACCTCAAGCTCCAGCCAGGACAAGTATTACAAGAAATTGACCAAGTCTTGCATTTAAGGAATGTTGCACAAAGAAGCTTATTAGTCAGAGATTTTATACGGGCAATAGAATATATCAAGATTCCTACAATCAGGACCTTAAATAAGGGAAAGGATAAGGACCCACAAAATAAGATTTTCAAGCAAGGAAATGGACTCATCTACTGTCCAAGTATGAATGTAGAATTCACAAAACGAAAAAGGAAAGGAACTCAACTTTGGAAGATGAAGTTCGAATGTCCAGTTTCAAATGGTAACCAGATTCTAGTCAAGGCAAGTTATGGAAACAAATATATACTCAAATCTCCAAAGAAAACAATGGTTAGGGAGATGTCAAGGCAATTTATGGAAGCAAGATGTGGAGGAGCAATTGAAGGAGGATATGATCAACAATCAAGGAAGGACACAATCAAGAAAGGAAAACAAGATTCAAGAATACCCATTTACAACTGTCAAAGAATTTATTTCAAATTCCCTTGAGTTATGCAATAGCCACAATAAGTTGGAAGGACTATAAAAAGGAAGCTCTATTGGAGCAGAATAGTATGCAACATTCTATACAATTATACCATTGTAATTCACTTTTAGATTTATTGTGTACACAAAAGAGAGAAGAGAGACAGAAAAATATTGAAGAGACAGTGTGTCCGAGAGGTTGTGTCATTGTTCGTTTCTTTGGTGAGCGAGTGAAAATCAAAGGGTTGTTGTTGGTGAGTGAGTGAAAACCAACTCTTGTTCGTTGTTGGTGAGCGAGTGAAACCAACCCTATCAACATTGGTAGTGATCGCTGAAAACCACAAAGGCTATACTTAATTCAATTTACAAAGAGCTCTAAAAGACAATACTCTTGCAACCCAAGAGGACTGAATTAGTATACCATATTAGTTCTGAACCAGTATAAAAATTCTTGGTGTCATTTACGTTATCGCTCTCATATTATATTTTGTTCCTTTACTGTTTATTGTGATTGACACTTGTTTAAATCGAAAGGACTAACAATTTGTCTAGGGTGTCTCTGCATAAGTCGACTAGGTGTGAAGAATAGTTGACTAGAAATTAAAAAAGGCAACAATTCACCCCTGCTTGTACTTTCATTTCTCGGGAGAAAATTTTAGGTAAAGTGTTTCTGCCAGAAACTAAAGGGCGAGTGTGTGTTTCAACGCAGGGATGGCTTTGCACCGTGCAGTATACAGGTATCGGAGAGATGACCTTGTTGCATCCTTTCTCTCGCACCCAAATACAGCTTCCTCCACATACTGGCTTGAGAGATTAGGACGATTCAAAACCAGAAGATCCCTTTGTGATAATCGACAGAGCTGTGTTTTCTGCTAACCCTTCCCTAACTTCCGATTAGGTATTGATGGTTTCCTATTATGGTGGGGTTTATAATCGTCTCGCTGTTTGGCGACCTGGAGACATCTGCTGGACTACAATTCATATGGGTAGAACTGGTGCGTTCACCAGTATCCACTACTTCAATGGACAATTTTATGTAACAGCTAGCACGCGTTGGCAAAGTCTGGGTTATTGACGTCAATCCTAATCTAGTTATAAAACCCCGTTTGACTGTTTAGATATATGATAATATGTTGTCGCGATATGGAACTCACTTCTACTTAGTTGAAGTATCAGGTACACTTTTATTTGTCGCACAATTTGCTGAAAAAGTGGAACCAAATGGACCTTATTATGTGTATGAGACCCATAAATTTCGAGTCTGGGAGCTAGATGTAATCAAAGGAGAAGCAAAAGAGATTGAAATCTTGGGAGATGGAGCAATTTTTTTGGGGTGTAATGCATCAATTTCTGTTGACTCTTCTAAGTTAGTAGGACTGAAGCCTAATCACATCTATTTTACTGATACTTGGAGAGAGTTATTTTCCCATCTTGGAGGGGGTGGCAGAGATATGGGGGTTTACAGTCTTGAAGATGGAAAAGTTCAATCATTTTTTAATGGCATTTCCTTTAGTCCTACTTGCTCCCCAAATTGGGTTATACCATCATTCTAATACCAAGGGATTACACTTATTTCCATTACATGCATTTAAGATTATAAGTAGCTCTTGTCCTTTAGGTTTGCTCATTTACTTATGTCTTATTGTCTTACATTACCAGAAAAATTGAACCAAATGAAGAAGAAGCTTGAAATGGTTCATATTGTCATGTTATCCTTCAGTTTTCTGAAATGTGGAACTTTACATGACTACTGATAGATATCTTTTTGATGCTTTGAAAAATACTGGAGAGATGAACTGCTTTCGGGATTTATCTGTACTGAAGACCTAGTTTTAATTTCGTGTCTCTCGCTTTCTCATATTCTAAAATCTTTACTCTGAAGAGGTCACGAGTTCGAGCCGTGAAAACAGCCTCTTGCAGAGATGCAGGGTAAGGCTACGTACAATGAACATTTGTGGTCCGGACCCCTTAGTGCACTGGGCTGCCCTTTTGATTCCTTTCCTACAACTAATTTGCTAGTGTTGGCTTAACATTTTCAGCTTGCTAAAACTCTTGTTCAATGGTTTGTTTTAAGTGATTTCTTAGGAGTTTTGTTTCTAACAAAGGTCCTTTATTGTAAAAGTTTCAAGATTAAATCATATACAGGGATATCATTGCAGTGGGACATGATATTTATTTGTTCCAATTAGACGTAGTGGTGCACTCGTGTTCCAGAAATTCCAGAAATTCTTAATCCGCCTCTGAGTATATGAACAATAAAATACAGCTACTCTGCATACAATTCATATAGTAATTGCAAAAAAGACTAGAGCAACTGTAAGGCGTTTCACATTTGTGCACCATATCAGCTCAGCAAGAGCATAGAAACAGATCCCATTTTATTGATGAACATTTGCCAGCTCCAAATATGGCCTGATATATTTATTTTGTTGCAACTAAAACTTCTAGCAATGAATTAAGCAAGCATTCATCATCGTTTAAAAGGATGCTTTTAATAAGCTGTATTCTCCCGCGAGAGAAAAATACCTAGCATTAGTAGAAGCTGTGTGCATGAAATTTTTGTGGACAGGAGGGAATGAGCTAAGTAAGAAAGCTTCATTAGCTTGGGACAAGGTGTGTAGGCCAAAGTCTGCTGGTGGTTTAAATGTGACAGATATAGCAGTGTGAAGAGTCCGGAACCAAAATGTGGTATTTTTTGACTCAAACGATCGAAATGTGTGGGAAAAAAAGTTAGTGACCAAAATACATATAGCGCCCTTTAAAAGGGCGCTATACCTTAACGGTCGTTTGTCCGCTAAAGGTATAGCTCCCTTTAAAAGGGCGTTATATCTAAATTTGAAAATACGGGCAAGTATAGCGCCGTAATTAACGACGCTATACCTGCATAAAAACCCGTCCCCTTCCCTCCCCCCCCTTTAATTAAAGAAACAGCGGCCCCCCTCCCTTTAACAACCAAAAAAGCTCGAGTGGACCCCACCCGTTCCACAAAAGTAAAGATTCTCGATCCCACATCCTACCTAAGGCGTTCTCTCGTTGTGGATTGCTCGTTTCCGCTCCAAATCGCCAAATCTTCAACTTTCCAAAAACCTTAAATCGAGGTATTCCGACTTAGTTTTTGGTGAAACTCGTATAAAAAATCCATATTAGTTGTTTTTAATGTGTTCTATGTTGTTTTGTAATTGTTTTGCGATTTAACTATTTTTTTATTTTTATCCGGACTATGATATTAGTGTGCTAAACAAATTAGTAAAAATAGAGAAATTATCATTAGTTGTTAAAAAAATGTTAATAAGTTACTTTTACTTTGATATATGAATTTTCGTGAATGTTTTGTGATTAAATTTATTTGTTATTTTTATCTAGTTTAGATTATTTATTTGCTTAAAGACTAGTAAAATAGATAAATTATTACTTTAGTTCTCTCTTGTGGTATCTTGTGACCTAATGTAGTCCTTGTATTTGTAATGTAATGCCCTTTTAGCGTAGTAAAATATAGTGTCATTTAGCATAGTATCCTTGTAGTTATTGATATTAAACATTTAAGTATCTATTATACCTAAAAATATGTCAAAATAGCTGATAGTTCAAACACAAACTCTATCCAATTCTAGTCAACGATTGTAAGAAAATAACATGAGAAAACAACAATATTTTTCGGATACCTTGGTGCTACTGGGCCCTCAAATATCGAGCCTGGAACCCATATGTAAATATTTAATAATTAAATCTTGTATAATTATAAAAATTTAATTTTATTATAGTAAAAAATAAGTGAGTAACAAACAAACATATAAAATAATAAAACTAACATATAAACTAATAAAACTAACACATACAATATTAAACCAACATTTAAAATAACAGACATGTTGAGTTATAAATTGAGATAATTTTCTCATCATGAACACAAGAATTCCGGATTTCTTGGTGCTACTGGGCCTCAATTATCGAGCTCGGAACCCATGTGTGAATATTTAATAATTAAATCTTGTATAATTATGAAAATTAATTATTTAATTTACAAACAAATATATAAAATAATAAAACAAACATGTAAAATAATGAACTAACATATTAAAGTAAAATAAAGCAACTAATCTTGTTTAATTTACAATAAACGATATGGAGGTTCCGCCTTTGCATCACGGACCTGCCAGCGTGGAACTACTGTTGTTACAAGGCAATCATAGGTCGTCCCACATATGGGAGGGACAGTTACTGGCCCATACTTTCCGCGCCAGGAGAGTAGATGACATGTGGGGATTTCTCAAGGGTCGCGCTCTCCATCTCCGTATAGTCAGACGCCTCCAGGATACAAGCTTTTATAGGATTGTGGAGATCAGTCGGCTGCAGCTCGATTGGTCGTTGATCACGGCCCTGATAGAGCGGTGGCGACCGGAGATGAACACATTCCATTTGCCCATTGGCGAGCCCATCATCACGTTGCAGGACGTGGAGGTCATGTATGGGCTGCCCGTTGATGGATACCATGTTGCTCTACAACATGCGATGAGAGAGTATACAAGTTTGCAGTTGCTGGACATGCTGCAACAGCTCACCAGTTTATAGCCACCGTAGGAGAATGCATTGGTTGGGGCCAGTCGTTTGCAGTTGACGACTGTCCGACAACATTTGGAGGCATTGCACCCTGACATCACAGACGGAACACCGGAGCTTCATATTCACCGGTACACGAGATTGCTGCTACTCATTATGTTTGGAGGGGTTTTGTTCCCGAAAACTTCGGGGAACCTAGTCAACTTGAGATTTCTTCATCATCTTGAGCGGGTAGATGATTTATCCCAGTACAGCTGGGGTGCTGCTGTTCTCGGCTACTTGTACAGGCATATGTGCCGAGCGAGCATGGGTGCTTAACCAAAGAATTAGATTCTTTGACCAAAGCTATTTTAAGAAAGAACACGGGTTTCTGATAACCAAAGAATAAGATAATAATTGTAGTTAAAGTCGTAAATGGAAAGCAGTAAGATGCACAAAAAGTAAGTGTGTTGCAATAGTAGTTCGAATGTTTGTTTCCTCCCTTTACAAGTTATATTTTTCTCCTTTATATAGGGAATTTTCTAATATAACGTCTACCCTTTTCGGTGATTGAGCATTAATGACTACTTATAACTCTAATGTAACGTTACAATGAATCAACCGTAACTGTTGCGTGAATGTGTAACGTATGGATCTCTAATTTGAAGATCTCTAAATCTGCCCTTAATTCTGCCCAAATACACTTTGACCGTGTCTCTTCATCTTCTCAATCAGGTTGAGACTTCCGTAGCTAATTAACCCATAGGTGTGATTTTCCGTGCGTCTTTGCCTCATACCTCTTCATAGAGTCCCGTCCAGCTGTCGCGTCTTCATTGCTCCACGTAGACTACTGAGTCATCAAGATTTATTACACGTGTGAAGCTCTTTTTCACCAATACAGATAGTCCCCCCACTTACCATATATTTATCAATTAATATTTGGTAAGTGGATACTCATTTATAGCGGGAATATTTTGCCGCCACTTCATTCGAATCATTGCATCTTTTCCTGTAAGTAAGCGTCGCTTGTCACTTCCATTTAATGCTTATGATACGTGGCATTCCTGGGTTGGTTCTGCAATTGTTCAGCATCTTTTAGGGCTTTCTTGTGGCTGCATCAGTCACGAAGTGACATCTTCAATTATGGTTTTCACATCATTGTTTTTTTCTATTTTTTTACGGTTGTCTTCGAGTATAAATACCCCATTTTCTTTTATTTCACAAAAAATTTCTAACTTTCAAACTTTATTTGTAAAGAACTTTTGTCTTTGCCTTTGTAGATATGTCTTCTTCAAACCAATCTAAGAGAGTCATAAGGATGATGAGTTCACACCCTCTTCCGCTCCGACTCGGAGTCGGAGGGGTGGTAGACTGATGAGTTTAGGCTCTACTCCTTCGAGAGGATCTTCTTCTTCCCAAATTCTTTCCCCTCCTTCTGCTAGGTCTTTAGTCTCTCCAAGAGCTAAGGTTTCCAGGTCTTTGTCCAGGGGTAGAGAACATCACGAACCCCTACGCTAACCACGAGTTGATGAAATCATTCCTGCTGAGTTTACCTTCACTAGAGATAGTCAGGTCCTTATAGATCAGTCGAAGCAAGTACAAAAATGAGTAATAACCCCCAGTAGAGACTGATACGATTCAATTCAACATTTTGTTCGTTCGGGTTTGATTGTGTAGTAGCTTTATAATTCGGATTAAGTTTATCGTTGGATGAACTGCTGATATTGATCCAAAAAAAGACGGTAGGTACAGCTAGGCCATGAACAGCCAAACATCATACTATAACAATTGGATAGGTTCGATCTATAGTCATTCGGGCCTCCTAAAACGATCTACTAAATTCATCGAGTTGTTCCAAAGGATCAAAACGGCCAGTTATTAATGGAATTCCTTGTCAGCTCTCTGTAAAATACTCGTTTGGCCTAGGGCTTCCAAACAAATCGTAAGCTAAACTGGTGCTGGCAAATAACCAATATCCCTTGATAGTGTTGATAGGTATCCCACTCTTATTACCGAAGGTTTGATTCCCCTTGTTCGCAGGGAATGTTCTTGGGAGCCTGATTTTCCCATTGTTATTCCGAATAGTAATCAAAGAATAACGTCTTACAAGACGAGGCATTCTTTTGTTTACACTTAGCCTTTTACTCTAGGGTTTAGACCTCTTATTGATCCAGTCATCATCGAATTTTTTCGTTTCCTCAACATTTGCTTAGGATAAGTTGGTCCTCCTGTGTGGCGGGTTGTCGCGTGTCTTAGATGTTTAGCTTCTTTAGCCTTGGTTCCTTTTACCTTCACTCACCTCATTCATCTTTATTCTCCTAACTTATTTCGTCAAGGGATTTTCACTCTGGCTACTAGGAGCAAAAGAGTGTTGGTAACCCCTGATGACGATAAGGATAGAGGTTGGTACCTTCGGTACAGTGCTGTGCCCACTGCTGGTTTAGTGGGCGAGGAAAATCTTCCCTTCCCTGAGAAGTGGAATCGCGCACGTGAGTACATTTTAGATCACATTTGTTATTTTTCTACTCTTTGCTTTAAGTGTTTTATTAACACCGTAGCTATTTTCTTCTTCTTTCAGAAATCATGGGTATTGTTGAGAATGTCTCCAGTATCCGTTATTGGGTAGAAAAGCTGTTGTCGGTTGCTCCATTGGAGGAAAGATCTTGGAAGTACTTCTCC
>ML356018.1:23696-78122 GCA_005239505.1 Nicotiana paniculata | reverse complement strand
AGCTAGTTATTAAACCTAGGTATTTTTTAGAAATTTTGTCACCTTGATTGATTCATGACTGTTTACGGGTTCAGAATCAATTACTAACCTAATTAATCAACAATCAATCGACTAACCTACTCTAACCTATTCAGGTAAGAAGGGAAGCAAATAATCGAAAAGGGGGACATATCACTTGGGGACAAACAGTAAACAAACAATCTGAATAACCTGAATATGAATCATTTAAACTAACTATTTGTAATCAACTTTTAATTGAGGAATAGGCAGAAAATCTAATTAATTAATGATTAACAGAAAATCTTAAAACCTAAACATGGATGCTACCTAATCAACGCATGCAAATTCATAAGAAAGCAGAAAAAGTTAAAAGAAGATATTAACAGATTGAGCATAAAAACATGAATGAAAACAGTGATTAGCCTGATTTTTGTCTTAATGGTGTATAGAAACAATAAAGAGGAGAGGAGATACGCGTTAAAAGTACTTGGCCTGGGAAAATTGAAGGTCGCCGGACCTTGCTGGACTCCAACGGGGTTTGAAAAGAACTTCAACCCACATGAATCAATAGCCCTCAACGACAGCTATCGATCCATGTAGGTAGAATCTATTGCAGGTTTCTGAGTCAGTCAGCATGGGCGAATTAGGGTTTATGGATTCTTAGATCTAAGATTGGGGTTTTCTGGGGTGGTTTTTGAAGAAACTAATAACAGGACGGGGTTGAGGGGAGGACGAGGATTAACTGGTAAGAGTTTGGGGGCGATTGGAGAAGGTCCGGTGGCCGGACGGCGGTGGGATTCTAGGGCGGCTAGGGTTTTTAGAGAGAAGAGAGAGAGAGAGACGGACGAAGGGGGTTAGGATTTGGTGAATGAGGGGTGTGGGGTTTGGTTAGGACATTTATATAGTTTAGATGAGGTGAGTTCCTGGCCGTTCGATCAATGGCCAGGATTTAATCAACTAGACCAAATGGTGTCGTTTGGTCAGGTTGGGGCAGGCCGGGTAAGGGATTTGGGCTAGGTTGGACTGGGTAGTTTCAAGGGATTGGGTTTGTCCTGGGTCTTTCTTGGCCCAGGTCCGATTTTATTTTCTTAGTTAAATAACTTAATTATTCTAATTAAATTAAACTCTAACTTAATCAAAAAATGTAGCAAATAATTTCAAACCTTATTTTTTATATATTTACATATTAATTATGAATAAAACAACCAATTATATATTCTTAATTAAATATATAATTTATCGAATAAAATGATTAATTTTTTATAGTAATTAGTTATTAAAACTACATTACGTTAAATACTCATCATTTGTCTATTATTTAATTAATTACAACTTTAAATTCATAATGCAAAATTTTCAATGATATTGAAAGATGAATTGTGGATATGCAAACAATGCAAATAATTCACAATTAATTACTGAAAAATCAACCAATATTCATAAAATCAATTGATTTATTGGGATTTTTATAGGACGATATGGCGAGTAAAAATCACATGCTCACATATTTAATGTGTGCTTCTTGTTGTAGGGCTACATATGCGCGAGATGACGAGAGCCCGTACGTAGCTATATTCATGTTATTTTCGGGGTAGACCTAGATTGAAATCATGTTATAGCTATACTGTTTGCGTAGTCTCTCGCTTGTTATTTCCCTATTTTACATTCTATTCGAGACTAGACTTGTTAATGAAGAGAATTCACGGGTTCATTATTAGCCATCGGATATTATTCCTTCTCTTACGGCATGTCTCGGATATATATTCATATATATCATTGAAAGGTTTTCATTAAAGAAATTTAAACTCACGTTTATTCGTGAGTGTGGTCAAGGACCCATAAAAGCTTCTTATTCTAATGGGATCACGTCGTTCACCTTGGCAGGATTTATGTACCACACTCTCATGGGAGCGGGCCGTTCGCCTCGGTAGGTTAATCGATTTATCATATAGTTCGGGTCGTTGGACCTCCGACAGTGCACGATTTTATTATTATGTTGGATAGGGCCGTATGCCTTGGCATTTCCTATATCATATTCCCATGAAATCGTGCGTAAGACTTGGCAAGAAGCCAGTGTATCTGTAGATTCCGGATTTGGATTATGGTATGCCACTTGATGAGTTTCACTATATCTATATATGCTCCGAGTAAGGAGGGAAACTTTAAATAAAGAGTTTGAGTTCCTCGTGAAGAGGGGGGTTTGTACCATGTGAATTATACTTATTTATTTCATTTATGTACTATGCCTCATCTTACTTATTTCTTTATTGTACCTTATGTTGTTGGACCACTAGTGAGTGTCGATGTCGACCCCTCATCACTACCTCCCTGGGTTAGGCTAGATACTTACTGGGTACACGTTGCTTACGTACTCATACTACACTTGTTGCACATTTTTGTGCAGGTGCATTTATGTTTAGCGGCCTTGTAAAAGAAGAGACGTGTATGCATGCAGAGACTTAGGTGAGCTGCACTTCGTATTTCGATCCGCAGCCAGCAGAGTCTCCTTCAGAGTATTTATATTTCTCCTGTCCAACTTGTATTATGGGCAGATCCTGTATTTTATTTCATATTCTTAGTTGATGATCATGCACTTGTGACACCGGGTTTTGGGATGATTATGGGTTATTCTGTATTGAAAATTGTTAAAAATATCATTATTTACTCTGTACTTTTCCCTCTATTGCTATTTAATTGAAGGAAATATGATTTCCAAAAATATTAAAACGAGAATCAAATAAAGTATTTATTGTTGGCTTGCCTGAATTTTTGGGTCGTGACACATGCTTTTCTAATCCAAGTAGGATCAACTTTATAGGATATATGTATGTGTAGTTTAAATTGGAAAAGAATTCAATCATTTGATTATTTAAAATTAGATCCTTAATTTATACACATACTTAAAGGCGTAAAAGTCGATCAATATTTCAGGAATATTTTAGTCGTACAATATTTAGCATAAATTATTCGTGCTTTTATAATAATATAGATAGATATATAGATAGATAGATAGACAGATAGATAGATAGATAGATAGATATAGAATATAAATATAGATTATTTAAGAAATCCTAATATTTAGGACTTGTAAATCAATTAAAACTTTAATCTTACAATCCTTTTCTTATTTCAACAAAAAGCTAAACTTGGATAAAGACAATCTGCGTTGTATAAATTCTTTTGTTCTAATCTTTTTAATTTCTCCGTAGTTCCATTCGTCGTTTAAGATTTAAAAGATATCAAATCATTGAGTTCGCAATTAGATCACTAAAGTCGATATATTAGAACTTCGAACCCTTAAATTTATATTTCTCAACTCAAGAACTTTCTTTAGCTTCTATTTTTAGCTCAAAAATTCTTTACTGTTAAGTACAAATTTTGTAGCAATTGACGCATGCAAGAATTACGCACTTATACAAGTATTTTATAACTTTTAAAATTATATTATACATTAGATAAAGTTATTATAATTATTTTTAATATTTAACAATTGAAGTTAACTAAAATTTTGAATTTTAAGTCTTTTCTTATTTGAACTATCTGTAACTGCTAATATTTAAGAATTTAATATTTCTTTTCTTACTTGAATTATGTAAAATAACTGTACCCCTTTATTTAATTCATTCGCAAAGAAGAAAAACTGAAAATTTAAATTCGATCGATTACTATCAGAGATCTAATGATTTGAATGGATATCATTATGTCGTGAATAAAATTGATCTCTCCGAAGAATGGTCGGTTATTTTGTCGACCGAAAAGGAAAATATAAAGGCTGACGTATTAAAGCAAAGATCTGGTTTTCATTATGTTGCCGTTACCGGATATTGTTAGAAATATAACACGAAAGTTAGAAAGATATACCCAACTATTTTTTGGGGGTTTCAGAGCTCAAAAACGTAAACTTCTCTTGTCAATTGGAACACCGTCCAATTATCAAAATTTAGTGAAAGGTTGGGCATTCATAATCTTTCGGAAAAAAATAATGTTTTACTTGGATCCCTAGCTTGGAGGTTGTTTCAATTTCCTTACTCCCACTGGGCTTCAATCCTAATTTCAAAATACACTAATATTACTTTATCGAATAACATCTCGTCAAATTGGAAAGCCATCAAACAAGGATGGACTTCATGTCAAATAGGAATACAATGTCATTTTGTAAATAGAAACCACATCAAATTTTGGACAGAACCTTGGATAGGGTCAAATTTGATACTCAGGAAATTAATTGAAGGTCCACTACCCACAATGACCAATTAGCTAATTTAGCATCGTATATTGAAGGGAACTTAATAAATATTCCTAAAATACCTTTTGAACTACCTACAAATTTACATAGCCAAATCAGTAATCAATTTATCCCTACCATCACCAATAATCTTTCACATCATCAAATTTTTTGGGGCCTTACCCCCAAAGAATATTTCACGGTCCCATCTTTGTAGAAACACTTACGTGATCAACCAGGAAACAACTCCTTCCACTGGTTATGGAACCTTCAATTACTTCAGGAAATAAAGCATTTCCTTTGGCTTATGAGATATCATCGCCTACCAATGACAACCTACCTCTACACTATCCACTTAACCCAGAATTTCCTTTGCCCAGTTTGCCAGACCACTGACGAAATTATTGCACATTTATTCTTCGAATGTCACCAAGCACAGTTAGTCTGGCATCAACTAGGCGTTCATTACCTTCATATAAACCTTGAAAGATTTTATGAGAATACCATGTTAAAACTATCACAATTCATCTTACACAATGACTCTACCAGCACTCAAATAATCCCCCACATTTTAATTCTCTATGCCCTATGGCACATATGGAAAAGTCGAAATCACACAATCTTTGAAAACACCACTCACTCTCCTAACATTCAACTCATTATAGGTCAAGAAACTGAATTTTTTCACCTAGGCCTAAATCATACCACTACCAATCCCCACTCTACACACATACACGTTAAATGGACTCCTCCTGCCAATGGGTTTTACAATTAAACTCTAATGGAGCCTATAGCATTAGTGATCAAAAATGAGGGTTTGGGGGAATAATTAGAGATTCCACGGGCAAATATCTATTGGGATATATGGGTACAAGGCCAATGGGAAATCACACATATATGGAACTTACTGGCCTACAAGAAGGTTTACGACTGGCTCTCCAACACAAATTCACTCCTCTCGAAGTCAATGTGGATTTCACTAAGGTAATTTCTTTACTCCACTGCCTAAATCTTCATTACTCATCCTTAGCACATGAATACAGGTATCTACTATATCAACTGGATAGACCATGGGTGATGCATACTTACAGGGAGCAAAATCAAGTAGCAGACATGCTAGCCAAATCTGGAGCCACACTACCTTTTAATGCCCCAACTAATGTTTTTGTGCAACCACCTTCTTTTGTAATGTAAGAATTACTAGCAGACCAACAGGGCACACTGCAGAGACGCACTCTACGTACAACCATGCATTTGGAGCTCACTTCTTTTTGTCTAGATAATTTGCCAAACTCTTGTAATGGTAACATAGTACACAATGGTGGTAGTGATCAAACGCTTTTTTGAAGAGTTGTACCCCTCCTTGATAATGCTCCTTGTAATGCGAGTTAATTTATAATACATGCCTCTTTGATTGACAAAAAAAGGTATTTTTAAGTAGTATCGGTTTGGTTTAGACGTTTCAAGTTAATAAAGATATATTCAAGTTTTATGAGAGCGTTGGAGATTGTATAGTTATACCAATACAATCAGTTGCATGTTGTCATTGATTGTTTTAACTGTATGCATGGCGGGTTGAGAGTACTATAAGAGCTAGGTTCATATGACCGTTTTCGACACTGAATATTAATATATGTGAAAATTGATAAATTTAAATAAATATTAAATTATGTAACGACCCAGCTGGTATGATGAAGTCTTGAGCAGTATCTTATGATGTATTATGACTTGCGTAAATCTACGGTTTTGGTTTTCAGTTTATTCGGAACTGATTTAGAAGAATGATTCTCAACTACAAAGTTTTAAGTTGGAAGAGTTGATTGAAGAAGTTTGACTTTTGAGTATTTGACACCGGATCAAAAGTTTGATGATTTTTTTAGGTCCGGATGGTGATTTTGGACTTTGGCATATGCCTGAATTAACATTTGGATATTTCTAGAAGGTTTCAGCACAATTTGGGTGAAAATTGGAAGGTTGAAGGTTTGGAAAGTTGAGAGGTTTGATCAAGAGTTGACTTGAATATTTTGATTCCGGGTTCAGATTTTGATTCCGAGAGTTGGTATAGCTCTATTGTGTCATTTGGAACTTGCATGCAAAATTTGACATCATTCCGGGTTGATTTGATATGATTTAGCGCGAGTTGCAGAAGTTGAAAGTTCATAAGTTCACTTGGTTTGATTTGAGGTGCGATTCATAGTTTCAACGTTTTATGATGTGATTTGAGGCCTTCAGTAGGTCGGAATTATGTTATGGAACTTGTTGGTATGCTTGGACGGGGTCTTGGGGCCCCCGGGTGTGTTTCTGATGAGCTTCAAATCATTTTGATACTTTGGGCAGGTCTGGTTCTGGTGCTTCACACCTGTGACATTTTGGAGCGCATGTGTGGCTTCGCTTCTGCGTTACTCTGGTCTCTTCTACAATGAGTGAGGTCTTGGAGGAAGCTCGCCTCTGCGGAGTTTTGTACACATGTGATACGACCGCTTTTGCAGCCCAGTGGTCGCATATGCAAAGATGTTCGCTTCTCCGGCTCATTTAGCGCTTCTGTGATGTCGCTGGTGCGACTGTGGTTTTTGAAAATGTGGATCCTAGACTGGTAAGTTGTGTTCGCAGATGTGAACTTGTTCTCGCAAATGCGAGGCTACAAATGCGGCGTTTCTGTTCGCAAATGCGAAAAACGCTAGGCAGAACATACATTTCGATGGTTTTAGGATTTTATCATTTTTTGGAGTTGTATACCTCGTCTTTGGGATTTCTTTCTTAGGTTTTCAAGAAATTCATTGGGGTAAGTTCTCTTTACCCAAATCTTATTATATTTCAGGAATCTATTGTAATTTTCATCATTTAAATAGTGAATTAAGTTGGAAATTTGGGGAAAAGTTGTAAAATCGTTCAAAATGTGAAATGAGGATTTGAAGGGCGATTCGATGTCGGAATTTGATAATTTTGGGATGGTTGGACTTGTATAAGAATGGATGTTCGGATTTTTTTAATTTTATCGGGTTTTAAGGTGCGGGCCTAGGGTTGACTTTTGGGTTGACTTTTTACTTTTAATTAAAGATAAAAACTTTATTATCCAAAATTGTCTTTGGTTTTTATTTATGATATTAAGTTATTATGGCTAGATTTGAGTCGTGCGGAGGTTGTTTCACACGAGAAGGTCCTTTTATAGTATTGATTTAGCTTCTTTGAGGTAAGTATCTTGTCTAACTTTGTGTGGGAGAAACTACGCCTTAGGATTCGAGTTGATTGTGCTATTAGTGTTATGTGAAAGTCATATACGCAAGGTGACGAGTGGGTACACGGGATACATGTGGTATTTGACCATTTTAGGTTATCTAGACTCTTTCCATTCCTTTAATTTAATTTAATTGTCATAACGTGTTATGTCTCTCATTGTTAATCTACCCTTACATGCTTTATTTGACGTTGTTAGCAATTATTGTACCCTTTAGTTGTTATTTTTCCCTTACATGCTTTAGTTGCATTTATTGCCTTCCTTATTGTCTTGTTACCTTTTTAATACTTGAGTTCCTTCTATGACTCCGTGCTTATATGATACTTAACTTAAATGTTGTAACCTTAGTTGTCACGTACTTCACTTGTCCTGTTATTTTTTTTGTAATATTTTTTGCGTTCCTTGATTTTTACGTGATTCCTTCGTTGCTATGTACTCATACTCTATGATTAGAAATTCTTGAACATTGAGTATTGGATTGTTGATGTTATAGATTTATTTATGGATCGGGTTGCACAACGCAACAAGTGAAATAAGGGTGGATTTATGTTGTACGGTTGTGCCGACTGGACCGGTCGTTTTGCTTTCTAAAACCCCGTTCCCCTAAATAAGACTCCACATATGTGCTTTTACTATTTTATTACTTGTGAGGATTTTTGGTTTGAGACTTGGAAGGGTTCGGGTTGAAATTAGAACAATTGGTTCCTTAAGTTGGCCTTAAAAGGCTAAGTTTGATGTCGGTCAACATTTTGAGTAAAGGACCTCGAAATCGGGATTTGACAGTTCCAATAGGTTTGTATGACAATTTCGGACTTGGGCGTATCCTCGGTTCGGGTTTTGGATGACCCGGGAGTGTTTCAGTGCCTAATATCAAAAGTTGGTTCTTGAATAATCTTAAAGTTCTTTAAATTTGGTTTGGAGCGGGTTTTTTTTTTATCGAGGTCCAAACAAAATTTTGAGAGCGGGAATAGTTTCGTAATGTAATTTAAGACTTACATGCAAGATTTGGTGTCATTCCGAGTTGAATTGATAGGAATCGGACGAGCGGAAGTCTTTTTGGAAGTTTTTGAATTTCATGAGTCAAATCATGTTTTTTGGTGTCAGATTTGTAGTTTTTGATGTTATTTTCGTGTTTTGATCGCTCGAGCGAGTTTGTATGGCATTATTAGACTTGTGTGGGTAGTTGGTGTGGAGCCTCGAGTGCTCGAGTTTGTTTCGGACGTGCGGAAGGGATAAAAAACACCAGATTTCTGGTGTTTCTGGCATCAGTTTCAGGTATCGCAAATGCGAGAAATAGTTCGCAAATGCGGACCTCGCATTTGCGAGTGGAGCTTCGCAATTGCGAAGAAGATCATCCTAGGGATTTTTCGCATTTGCGAAACCTGAGCCTTATTTTCGAACTCAGCAGTGATCGCATTTGTGGCCCCTCCGTCGCATTTGCGACCTTAGCAGCTGGAGCCAGGCTTCACATTTGCGAGAGTTTTGTCCCATTTGTGACCCTCGCATTTGCGAACCTGGTGTCGCAAATGCGACATCGGAGGCATGTGCCCAGCTCATTTAATGCGGGACTTAGACCATTTATCTCATTTCACCTTCATCTCTTGAGCGATTTTTGGAGCTCTGCAAAGGGGTTTTCACCTAGAACTTTGAGGTAAGTAATTTCTACACAACATGAGTTAAATACATAGATTATAGGTATATTACCATGTGAAAATTGGTGAAATCAAGGGTTTAGATGAAAACCTAGATTTTTGGTAAAATTGAGATTTGACCACGAAAATGGTTATGAAATTTTATAAAAGTCATATATTTATGTTCCTAAGGTTATGGGTAACAACTTTCTTTGAAAATTTCCGAAATCCAGGCACGTGGGCCCGGAGGTGAATTTTAGGAACCTTGCATTTTGGGTTGGGTAATCACTTTAATATTGGGGATATGAACTTTTGAGCATAGATTGATTAATTTATATAATGTTTGACTAGTTTCGAGTCGTTTGGTCCAAAATTCGGAGGTTTGAGCACATTCTTGAGTTGGAAAGTGAGCCTTGAGACGGGATAAGTCTCTTTTCTAATCTTGATAGAGGGAAATTTCCCCATAAGCGAATTAAATAATGTATGTGACTATTTATGGGGGCTACATACATATGAAGTGACGAGAGTCCGTGCATAGCTACTATTTATGCTATGTTCGGGTATTGTAGGACCCCTATCATGCTATACTTGAACTATTTGTGCCTGTACTTGTAAGTTGGAGTACTTAAATCATAGTTCCATAAATTGTACAAGAATTCCAAAAGGATAAGTTTTCACTCGTTTGAGGTCATAACTAGAACACTTAACTGTTATTGAAAAACTTGTGTTTCTTTGAGTCCTTTTCTATTGTGGAGAGGGCCAAGCACCGCGGAAGATTAAATAGATGCATCTATGGTTCGCGTCGTTCAACCTTCGGCAGTGCTCATTTAAATATTATTGTGTTGGTTCGGGTTGTACGACCTCGGCATTATTTGTGCATGTTAACTCTTGGGAATAATAATTGTGAAAAAGATATTTATCATCTCTTGTTGTTGAGTTTTAGTACATTTATTGTAATTCATTCTTATTCATGATTTTGATTTATTATTAGTAAGTGTCAAGTCGAGCCCTCGTCACTAATTCTTCGAGGTTAGACTGGATACTTACGGGGTACATATTGTTTTATGTACTCACGCTACACTTCTGCACTTAACGGTGTAGGATCTGAGACAAGTGCATCTGGATATCCATCCGGCGCGCATTTTTTATTTGGGTTTGAGATTCCACAGTGTGTTGTCCTTCCGAGCCATTCAACAGCATGCTGGACTCTCTCTTTTATTATGGTTTCTGTCTATTCCTTTTCGGACAGTAGGATAGATATTCTTTTGTATAATATACTAAGTTTCCTATATACTTGTGACACTAGATCTTGACATGTATTAGTAGACTTATGGCTTTTTGGGTTTTGTCCTTATGGTTATAAATATTTCTACTGGTTTCACATATTAATTAAAATCTATCTCTTGTCAAATCTTTTAAGTTAAGGAAAATCACTACATGGGAAATTAGTTAAAAATGGAAATGTTATTAAGATATTCGTTGTCGGCTTGTCTAGCAACAGTGTTGGACGCCATCACGGCCTGATATGGAATTAGGTCGTGATAACATGGTATCAGAGCACTAGGTTCACGTAGGTCTCACAAGTTATGGGCAGGTCTAATAGAGTCTTGCAGATCGGTGCGAAGACGTTCGTGCTTATCTTCGAGAGGCTATAGGATGCTAGGAAACTAATCTTTATTCATCTCCTATCATGCAATTGATGGTATACTAAGTTTCTTCCTCCTATTCTCTCATAGATGGTGAGAACACGCGCAAAAGACGTTCCTGACCCGGGAGGAGCTGATCCCCTTGTTGCTATGCCCTAATTGCACCACCAGCGGATCCAGTGGAGGACCCTATAGTTGAGGAGAAGGGTAAGATGCCCATAGTAGAGCCAGCCTCGGCTGATTTCATGATGGCACCAAGCTTCCAGGAGGTAATGGGTCGTATGCTACGGTTCATGGATTCTATGACCCAGGCCAGTTTATTTCCAGCAGATCCGGCCACATCTCAGGCGGGAGGGGGAGCAAAGACCCCTACCGTTCAGGCTCCTGGGCATGCAGCCGCTGTATATCATATCTCGGGCCCTCTTCCCATGGGCGGAGCCCAGCTAGTCGCAGCAGCTATACCTGAGCCTAGACTAGTTGCGGTCGGCGAGTCGCAGAAGCTTTTTGACAGATGGACTAGGCTTCACCCTCCGGTCTTTGGGGGTGAGGGACATGAGGATCCTCAGGACTTTATTGTTAGGTGCAGGGACATAATGCACAACATAAGGATATTTGAGTCTCACGGAGTGGATTTCATTACCTTTTAGTTGGAGGGCAGAGCACGTAGGTGGTGACAATCTTATCTTCTTGGCAGACCAGCAGATTCTCCTCCCATTACTTGGGACCAATTCACACACCTATTTTTGGACAGGTATCTTCCACCCTGTCAGAGTGAAGAGTTCCGATTCCAGTTTGCGTAGCTCCAGTAAGGTCAGATGTCCGTGACCGATTATGATGTGAGTTTTTTGGAGATATCCCTCCATGCACTCATGATACTCCTTATTGAGACGGAGCGGGTGCGGAGGTTTGTTGCGGGGTTGTGATAAGTAGGGATTTTGACCGCTTATTTGCTTTCTTTTACTTATATTTTAGCTAAAAATTCTTAAAGGTATTCCGGAGAACTAATGAAATGTGATTTCTTGCAGGAATATTGGGAAACGAGCCAAAGAAGTGAAAATAAACTCAAAAATGAGTCAAAATTGGACAAGAACCAAAATAAGGCAAAAAGGCCTATAGTACAGACCACACAATACTGTGTGCGGCCGCAAACAATGAAGAAGCACTGTTAGATTTCCTTCAGAGAATGCGGACCACACAATTATTGTGCGGCCGCAGAAGAGGAGATTCAGAGAGTTTGATTTTAGGCAATATGAAGATATGCGGACCGCACTATTATTGTGCGGCCGCAGGAGCCAAAGTGCGTCCGCACTCACAAATGTGCGGTCCTCAGAAGAAGGTCCAGCTCCAATCCAATCTCAAGTGTGCGGCCGCACTAAGAAATATGCGGTCCACAAAATTAGATGAAGTACGGCCGCATCCCAGTTTTATGTGACTGTAGAAAGTCCAATTGTTCTTGCTTGAATTCTAGAATTAATGGTTGCAAACATTGATTCATGCCTATTTGACTTGGTCTCTACTTGAGAAAGAGACACTAAGTCTAGGAAAACTAGGCTAACTAGGAATTGGGGTGAAACTCAAGAAATTGATAGCCCCAATTAAAGGGTCGAAGCTAGAGATACAAAGACCCGACTAGAGCATTTATCATTTGCTTTGTGAAATACCCATTTGGACTTGAGAAAGCCAAATCGGGCAAAGTCACTCAAAATACCGAGAGGTATAGAGTGATTAATTGAGTGTAATTGCTATATTGTATCCTGATCAACCAAACATGCCCTAAATCTCTAAATCAGTTAGGTAACCCAACTAGGCGGAAGTCGCAATCCTAGATCTTTTATCACTTGAAAAACAACCAAAACCAAAAATATTGTCTCCTAGTTTTACAATTGCAATCAATAGCTTAAAGTAGAAGTAGAAACAACAATCAAGAATGTGGAAGAGTAATCTTGGGCATATCATACATTTACACTAAGTATATACCTAATCCCAAATCTAACTCCCTGTGGATTCAACCCCGAATTGTATTGGGTTTTTATTATTGCTTCGACCGCCTTACTACCTATTTTTATTGTGAGAGTTTGGGCGAGATCAATTTTTGGTGTCGTTGCCGGGGAGTTAAATGGATTTAGCTATATATTTAGGTCTTTGTGTGACTTGTCTTCTTTTCCTTCCGAGTCACTAATTTTGTTTTGGAATTTCTTATCGGTACGAGAATGGCTCTCAACAATGAGCCCATCGGGAATTTTCCATTGGGGGAGGAAGTAGACGATGATTAAGGAGATGAGGTTAATCCCGAACCTCAAGAAAATAAGTGAGGCCGGCCGCCTTATGATAATATTCTCATCCCTCCCCCACCTCCACCAAAAGTGGCAGCGCACTGGGTGTTGACGAACGAGGGTTATGCAATTGCTATAGTCCCGCCCCGTATTAGGGCGGGACACTTCCAAATCACCAACGTGATGCTTACACTACTTGAGAAATGGGGATTCTTCATCAGGACTCCAAGCTAAAATGCTTACAAGCATCTCAAGGGGTTCGTTGATACATGTTGGAGGATGCACTCCATTTGAGGCTATTTCCCTTTTTTCTACGGGAAAAGGCATTGGACTGATTAGAGAGATTACCCGATCATTCCATCCATACATGGGATGAGTTGGCCGAAAATTTCATTTCCAAATTCTTCTCTCCGGGGCACATGGATACACTACGGGATAAAATGCTAGCGTTCAAGCAAGACCCAATGAGCCATTGCACAAGAGTTAGGAAAGATATCATACCATGGTTAAAGAGTGCCCGAATTATGATATGGCCGAGGCCATGATCTAACAAACCTTCTACTGAGGGATCAACACAACAAATCAATGTGTGGTAAATCAACTTGCTGGAGGGAACTTCATGAAAACACCTTATGCCGAAGCTTGTGAAATTTTGGATGAGATGGCGGATACCTTGTCAGCATGGAAAAGTAGGGCTAATGTTCCTCAAGGTGAACCAAATTTCATTCACCTACACAAGGAGATACATTATAATGGGCAAGTTATTACCGAGTCCATAACCACAATGAACCAATTGGCCAACGCTCAGCTTCAACAAGTTCAAGGGCCGAAGCAAGTGGATGCGATGGAAGGGGTGAATATGATAATGAACAAGAGACGGAAAAAAGGTCAACAAGGGCAAAGCCGTCCGGAACAATTTGTGCAAGATGATAGTGGGTATGTGATGTGTGGCTAGAATTCGTGATTTTAAGCATTATTTACCTCGCATTTTATGTACTTTAATGATAAAATACACGTCGTATGTGCTTAATAGGGTTTATTTTATGTGTAGGTGAATTGGAAATGGAAACGGGGCTAAACGGATGCAAATACGTCGAAGAATACGCGAGAGGGGACACCCGGGGGATAGCCAGGCGCCAAGCCAAACAGCCTGGGGCAGCCTGGCGTTACCCAGGCGTTAGACCCATAACGCCTGGGGGGACCAGGCGTTACCCAGGCCTTAGGGCTGTAACGCCTGGCCCTGCCTGGCTTTACCCAGGCTTTAGGGCTGAAACGCCTGGGCCCCGGGACAGTGAGAAACCGAGTTTTGACGGGTTTTAAGTGTTTCCAAGTTAAAATAGAAGTCTTTGAGATGTTTAGGGTTCATTCTAAACATATAAATAGACCCAAAAACATCACATTAAGGGTTTTTTATGCAGACAGAGGCAGGAATTTCGTGGGAGGATTCTACTGAGTTTTTCTTCTCTTCTCTTCTTTTAGTTTTATAGTGTAGTCGTTCTAGAGTATTGGGTGTTACATGAATGTTGTAGTTGAAGCTTGAATTATTCTTATTGTTTATCTTAATTGGTTTGTTTATTCAATCTTGTGCTTAATTATTCAATTGCTTGATCACAATTGAATACTATCTACGAATCTAGGGTTGAACTCGGGAGAGGGAATTCTAGATTGCATATAAGATTGGGTAGAGCAAGATCTTAACCCTTCAGGGGAGCGGATTTGTGGTTAGGATAGGAATATACCTAATCGCCTTGCTTGGTTATTATACGAGAATTATTAATGCGTTCTTGCTAATCCTGATTCCATAGGAATATAGGCATTAGATTAGCTTGAATAGGCGAGTTGTACTTCGGGAGAAGGCTACGAGCAATATTAACCTCGTCAATCAATAAACCTGATTAGAAGATTTAGGTCGAAAACTCAACGTGATTGTTTAACAACCCATAACTCTAGAATATCAATTTACCTTGAATTCATCTTTAAGTTAGTGATCTCTTTAATCTTTTGATTTACTATTTTAGATTAATTCTAGTTAAATATTTGTTTGAGTTTAGTTTAGTGGATAGTTAATCACAAGTCCCTGTGGGTACGATATCTGGACTTCAATTCCTATATTACTTGTCGACCACGTACACTTGCGTGTGCATTGGGAAATCAACCAACAGTATGACCAAGGTGATTCGTACAATGAGCAAGAAGAAGAAGTGCAATATGTCAACAATTATCAAGGTCAAAGAAATAATGCTCAAGGACAAAATCAACAAGAATGGAGATCACAAGGAAATCAAGGAAATTGGAAAAACCAAGGTCACCAAGGAAATTGGAGTGGTGGTAACATCAATCAAGGCAATTGGGGAAATAACAATAATCAAGGGGGTGCCCCAACGCGACCCTATTTCAGCGCTATGCCGGAGAGTTCTTACCAACCGCCAGCTATTCAGGGTCCTTCCAGTGACTACTCTAGTCATCAAGGTTCTTCTAGGGCTTACTTCAATGCCATGACAGAGAGCTCATATCGCCCGCCAGCCATTTAGGGTTCTTTCGGTAGGTATCCAGGCCATCAGGGTCAAACATCAGGGCAGCAGGTCACCGCTCCCAGGCTTCGGTGCAAGGCAGTACAGCAGGTCAGCAACCCATGATTAAAGTTGCAGCAGCCACACCAGCTATCCGTCTACCCAGAGGCAGAGGGAAAGCGGATAGAGGTCGTCCCAGAGGTGGAGGACAGGCATGTGGAGGCTAGCCAGGTGGCGCTCCAGCTAGATTTTATGCTTTTTCGGCCAGACCAGATGTAGTGGCCTCAGATGTCGTGATCACATGTATTATCTCTATCTGCGGTAGGGATGCTTCAGTATTATTTGATCCAGGATCTACCAATTCATATGTGTCATCCCTGTTTGCTCATTTTCTAGATATTTCTCGCGAGTCCTTGGCTACTCCTATTTTTGTGTCCACTCCTGTGGGCAATTCTATCATTGTGGATCGGATATATCGATCATGTGTGATTACATTCTGTGTATATGAGACTAGGGAGGATCTTATGTTGCTTGATATGACTGATTTTGAGGTCATCTTGGGCATGGACTGGCTATCTCGATATCACACCATCCTTGATTGTCATGCCAACACTATTACCCTAGCGATACCAGAGTTGCCGAGGTTGGAGTGGAGGGGTTCATCTATCAGTATATCTAGTCGGGTTATATCTTTTATGAAGGCTCGACACATGGTCGAGAAGGTTTCTTGGGTTATCTAGCCTATGTTCCGGATAATACCGTAGAGTCCCCGACGATACTACCGCAGAGTTCCCGACGATTGATTCAGTGCCAGTAGTTCGAGAGTTCGCCAATGTGTTTCCTTCTGACCTTCCAGGCATGCTGCCAGATCGTGATATTGAATTCTGTATTGACTTGGCTCCAGGAACTTAGCCTATATCTATCCCACCGTATCGTATAGCTTCAAGGTAATTGAAGGAGTTGAAGGAACAACTTTAGGAGTTCCTAGCAAAAGGGTTCGTCAAGCTGAGAGTGTCACCTTCGGTTGCACTAGTATTATTTGTGAAGAAGAAAGATGGGACTATGCACATGTGCATTGATTACCGCCAGTTGAACAAAGTCACCGTTAAGAACAAGTACCTGTTGCTGCGCATTGATGATTTGTATGACAAGTTACAGGGTGCTAGAGTGTTTTCGACTATTGACTTGAGATTGGGATACCATCAGTTAAAGATCCGGGACTCAGATGTTCCGAAGAATGCTTTTCCTACTAGATATGGCCATTATAAGTTTCTAGTGATGTCTTTCGGCTTGACTAATGCCTCGGCGGCATTTACGGATTTCATGAACAAGGTGTTCAGGCCTTATAATGATTCCTTTGTTATTTTTTTCATTGATGATATTTTGATTTGCTCACGTAGCATGGAGGAGCACGAGCAGCATTTGAGAGTGGTGCTTCAAACTTTGAGGGAACAGAAGTTGAATGCTAAGTTCTCCAAGTGTGAGTTTTGGTTAGATTATGTGGCATTATTGGGGAATGTGGTATCAAGCGAGGGTATTAAGGTAGATCCCAAGAAGATTGACGTAGTTCAAAATTGGCCTCGTCCTACTTCGGCGACCGAGATTAGGAGTTTCTTGGGGTTAGCAGGTTATTATCGCTGGTTTGTGAAGGGCTTTTCATCCATTGCAGCACCTTTGACCAGATTAAGGGTGCTCAGTTTCGTTGGTCCGATGATTGTGAGGCGAGCTTTCAGAAGCTCGAGACAGCTTTTACCATAACACCAGTCCTTGTGTTGCCTTCCGGTTCGGGGATGTGTATGGTGTATTGCAATGCTTCACACGTTGTCTTGGGTTGTGTATTGATATAGGAGGGGCGAGTTATTGCATATGCTTCACATCACCTAAAGCCCCATGAGGATAATTATCTTGTGCATAATTTAGAGTTGGCCACGACTGTTCATGCTCTTAAGATTTTGAGGAATTATTTATATGGGGTGTCTTGTGAGATTTACATCGATCATCGCAGTTTGCAGCATTTTCTCAAGCAAAGGGATCTCAATTTGAGTCAGCGTAGAGGGCTTGAGTTACTGAAGGATTATGACATCACCATCCTTTATCACTGTTGCAAGGCGAATGTAGTCGCGGATTCCTTGAGCAGGAAGGCAGAGAGTATGGGTAGTTTGGCATTCATTTCAGCGGAGGAGAGGTCTCTAGCCTTGGACGTTCATTCTTTGGCTAACAGACTAGTAAGGTTGGATATTTTAGAGCCCAGTTGAGTCCTTGCATGTGTTGTTGCCCAGTCTTCACTATTGGAGCAGATTAAGGCTCGATAGTTTGATGATCCGCACTTGGCAATTCTTAGAGAGACGGTTCTACAGGGTGGTACCAAGGAGGTTTCTATTGGCGAGGATGGTGTTCTGCGACTCCAGGGTCGCCTATGTGTTCCTAATGTCGATGTCTTGAGGGAGAGGATTCTATAGGAAGCGCACAGTTATCGATATTCCATTCATGCATGTGCTACAAAGATGTATCGTGACTTGAGGCACCATTATTGGTGGTGGCGGATGAAGAAGGACATAGTTGAGTACATAGCTAGGTGCCTAAATTTCCAGCATGTTAAGTATGAGCACTAGAGGCCAGAAGGTCTACTACAGCAGATCACTATACCCTAGTGGAAGTGGGAGCGCATCATATGGACTTCGTAGTTGGGTTGTGGCGGACTTTGTGGAAGTTTGATGCAGTTTAGGTCATTGTAGACAGGTTGACCAAGTCGTCACACTTCATTCCAGTTGCAACTACTTATACTTCAGATAGGTTGGCCTAGATTTATATTCGGGAGATAGTTTGGTTGCACGGTGTGCCTGTT
Source organism: Nicotiana paniculata (assembly GCA_005239505.1). Lineage (NCBI taxonomy): Eukaryota > Viridiplantae > Streptophyta > Magnoliopsida > Solanales > Solanaceae > Nicotiana > Nicotiana paniculata. The sequence continues at coordinate 59,757 of ML356018.1, read as the reverse complement.
TCCATCATATCAGATAGAGGCCCTCAGTTCACTTTGCATTTCTGGAGAGTCGTACAGAATGAGTTGGGGACCTGCTGTCGTGCCCCTTTTTCTCGCGAAATCAGGTTCCGACATGTGAAAACTCTTTTAAATGGGTATTAAAAGAGGAGAGTCGCCACCTAAAGATTTTTAAGGTGCGTTAGGGCACCTATTTGCAAATGGCTCTGGTTTAACTAGTCTACATCACCAAAGATCGGGTAAGGGCTCAAGTTACCTCAAAGAGAAGGTGTTAGGCACTCCTCGAGGTCCACAACTGTGGGTCCCGACCGAACTTAAATTATATGGATTAGTTTATGTGATCAAGTAAGCAAAGAGAGCACAAAATCTAAGAATTTTATTATAAAAGATCTTGAATAGGGAGGTACAACTATTTTTGATTCTAATAGAAAAGAAAGGAAAAAAAAAGGGGGGGGGGGGTCCTAAGGTTTTTAGCCTAAAGTATCACCCCGTGAAACATAAATAATATTTCGTAACTCCCTTGAGACAGGGTTTTACTCATATTATTCAGCGGGCATAGACTATCATCTCATGCTACCCGATTACTATGTTTAATTTGTTTACCTAAGAGCTCTCTAATTCCATTCTAAGTTGTACCTTACGCGTGCACTACCTGTCCCATACCTATGGTCCAGGAGGTTTAAGACCTCTATTTGGATGGTTCTAGTCCTTATCTAGGATGCTCAAAAATGCAAAAACTAGGCGACAAACAAAACATCTAAAGACTTCACATAAAAGCAATTAAAGGCTCACATTGACCTCCACACTTCAGCAGCAAATGCACGCAAACACATATGTCAATTAGGAATCTGCAGAATCCAGAATCTCAAACCTATAGACATGCTTTCTAGGCGATCTTGAGCTAAAGTATGCGGGTAATTTCAGATGCAGGTAAAATTATGCAGGTATTACAAGCTGATTATTGAAGGTTTTTTAGTCACCAATCCTATATGTGTTATGCCTAGGTGATCTACGTAGTTGTGTATAGCAAAGTCGGTTGGGAAAAAGAGTCCCAGAATTATCCAGGTTTTCTAACAGTGACGCTCAAGAAACAGGGTTTGAATAGTCTAGTATTAACCAATTAATGAGCAGTTATTTCCTATAGGCATGATTTCTAATAGTTGATGTTTAGAACTCGTTTTATTGTTATACTTAATCCTATAAACAAGATTTCTAGTGAACAGTGTGATACAATAGAAAATGAAGTGATCAAAATCCTATAGGCATGATTTCTAGTGATTAGCTGAAGTGAATTGAAGGAAAATTCATTGACATTTGTTCCTAAAGGCAGGTTTCTAATGCGTTTGAAAGTTGTTATGCAAATTGAAGGAGTTATCACTTCCTATAGGCATGCTGTCTATAAACACATAGCAGTAGACATAGCATTGGAAGTCATGTTTAGTGGTAGACAAGTTGTGTGTGTGTGCCTCTTCTAATGTCATGATTTCTACAATGCACATGTAATCGAACAAGAAATACAGCAAGAACATTATCAAGTCCTATAGGCATGTTATCTACCGACTTTGCATGTAGATATTAAATTCTACAAATTTCCCATTTTACTAACAACCCAATTGTTTATACAAAAGGTTATTACATGCCCAATAATGAGTAAAAATACAAATGTTACATAACAGTGACAATAGGCCTATAGCAAGCCCAATTAAAAATACCCAGCATTGTCTGGGCCTTCAATAACTCTTACACAACATACAACCAAATTCAACACACGACTCAGGAATTTAGAGGAGTCCAAAGCTAATTTATTCAACCATAGCACCAAGTGTTACACCATTTAAATCAGCCAACTCAGGTACACAGCAACTAACATGATAGAGTAGGGGGAATAAGAGTACTTTGAGATTTAGGGAATGACTAAGGACCAAGCCCTAGTGTGTCAGAGTTCACAAGGGCCTCAATTGGACCCCGAGCAGTGGTCACACTAGGGAGGCCAATAATAGAGCCTAGGTAGCCTTGGCTTTAAGCCGGCTAAGAATGAGAAGTTCAGAACAACATAGATAGCAAGTGAGAGAGAGTGGACAGTGATGGAGGGAAGTTGGGGGATACACTTATAACCTAAAGTAAACATAGCCAAGTTGAGCATACATATAAGGTAATCAAGAAGGTCATAGGACTTGTTCAGTAGAACTTCAACATTTAGCAGAGTAGCACATAACAACCACATATTGAAAGGGTTACGGGGGAAAACAAGTTTGCAGGATTTGACAAAGTTTATCATTAATAGGTTTAAATGTAAGAAGTCTAATTTATGCTAAGTATACACCCTAGTATCATAAGACAGACATGTTAACTCTCATCAGGAGATAAGGATGCATTGAAACATGATAGGGAGCACACATTATGACAAGCCAAGTAATCACTAAAGGAACAGGGAATTAGGTGAGCCAAAGACATACTGAGGGGTGCATATTAGCAGGGAAACAAGATCATAGTTGAGGAAAAAGGTCTTATCTCAGATTAAAACACATTATGCATGCCAGAAAAACATCACGGAGACTCAGTATACAGTGAAAAGTAAGCTCATGCAAAATAGCACATGTAGGTATTCTAGCACTGACACGGTAGACTAATTACTTAAATAAGGTCCAGATTATTCAAAGTATAGGTCCTGATGTTATGAAACAGTCATGCTAATTTGGAAATAGGACAACATTTAGACATGAGAAAAGTATATTACAATTACTGGTGAATCATGGAGGGGTTAAACATGCTAAAGGGCATACTGATGTAGAGCAGGGTCAAGACATGTTAGATAGGCAGGCTATCATCCAAAAATTCAGAATATGATGGGAAACAGACTTGTGTCATAGAGTAGGTGTATACATTCATGCTTTGAACTCAATCAACTAGTCGACTAAAAGGAGTACAAATTATGCAAGTAAGGCATATTCAAGTAACAAGATTGATAGCAAAAGGAAAAATCAAACACCAGAAGATGCTAACAAGTGTAAGAGTCCCAAACAGTAATAATTCTTAACACTGGTCATAATTTAATAGAACCAAGTTTAGATATGCTTGAAGCTAAAAGTTAGAGAGACCTAAAGAATTGAAGAAAGCAAACGAAATTACACACAAAAACAGTCCAGAAAACATATTGAACCAACAAACTTCAGGAAAGCAAACATATGCAAATCACAGATACATAGGAATGAAATTGCAAATTCTAGTAACTCACCAGTTAAGCGAAGAACGGTAAATAATAAATTTCCACAGAAAACTCAGAATCCCTAATGCGTCAAAGTTCCCAAGAGCTTCGATGAACTCAGGGCAATGCTCGCACCAAGAGAAGGTTAAGTAACAAGATGTTAATGGCCTTGGCTTTCAGCCGACTAGTACAGAATACCAAGCAAGAGAGTAGCAAAAAAAAACCCAAATTTTTTAGTAATGAACTCGATTTTCAAAGTCTCTCCCCAGAAGGGAAAGTGAGGGGTTTATATAGCAGTCAAAAATCGAACAAACATATAAGAAAACAGAGTAAAGTAAACAACAAACAAGGAAAGAAAACATGCAAATCAATTTGAAATCGATTTAGGAGGGAAATCCGGTAAACCCTAGTTTTTTAGGGAAAGTGTAAATCAGCAAAATCCAAATGAAATCGGACTCATACAATAAAGAATCGAACGTGTGTAGACGAGATATGGTCCAGATTCAAGAGATTGGAATCAATCGGACAGAATCAAAGAAGTAGTACTTGCCTTGTTTAGGAAAGTACTAGGTGATACCATGGAGAATCAACCAGTAGCGAAAAAACACAGATATGGCAAGTAAATGAGAGGAGAATCCCATTGAGAGAGGGATTGGGAGGGATTTAGAGAGTGGCGGCGATTAGGGTTCTTCAGAGAGGAGGAGAGTCTTAGGGATACGGGTTTAGAGTGAATGGGGATTAGGGTTTTGGGGTTGGGTAAATAAAAGGGTAGGTTAAATGTGAGCTGTTGATCTTAGAGATCAACTGACATGATTTTAAAGAGGGGTTGGGGCGGGTTAATTAGGCAGGTCGCGACCGAGTCGTTTGGCTTTGGCTGGGGTTTATTGGGTTATGGTATTGGGCTTGTTTGGTCCTAAAAATTAACTCAAATTTGGGCCAGCTTTTTTCAAATAGAAATTAAAAGGAAAATAATTTAATAAAATAGCTAAATAAAAATATGAAAATGCTACTTATTCAAATTAATATTTTGAATAATAATAGGAGACTATAAAAAATGTAAATATTATTTTTCCCCTAAATAAAATGCCAATTGCAATAAGAATGCAAAATATAGGCTATTATTGCAAATTTATACGAATAGCCTAAAAATACAATTGTAATTATATAAAACATGGAGTGAAAATATTTCAAAAATGTGTTAGGAATTCAAATAATAATTTTTAGTGACTAAGTCATCACAAACAATTAAAAAGAGTAATTATTGAATTTTTTTTATGTAAATTAATGCAAAGAAAAATTAATTTAAAAGCTCTAAAATTACGAAAAATTATAATAAATGCTTGTGTAAATTATTTAAATTAATAATAATTCAAAAATTAATATTTTGAAAGTATGTATATTATTTGAAAAATATATGAGGGCAAAATTGGGTATCAACACCCGTGTAGAGCTCAACACTGTGTTTCATCCACAGACCGACAGGCAGTCAGAGCGGACAATTCAGATCTTGGAGAACATGCTCAGAGCATGTGTGGTTGAATTTGGGAGACAGTGGGAGCAGTTCTTGTCTTTGATCGAGTTTGCTTACAATAACAGTTACCAGTCCAACATCGAGATGGCTCCATTAGAGGCTTTATATGGTCGGCGATGGCGTTCTCCCATTGGGTGGTTTGAGCCCGACGAGGCAAGGTTGTACAGTACTGATTTGGTGAAAGATACCTTAGAAAAGGTAAAGTTGATTCAGGAGAGACTCCGCACATCACAGTCCCGGCATAAAAGTTACGCGGATTGGAAGGCGCGTGACTTATCATTCATGGTAGGCGAGAGGGTTCTCTTGAAGGTCTCACCGATGAAGGGGATCATGAAGTTTGGGAAGAAGGGAAAGTTGAGCCCAATATTTATAGGCCCATTTGAGGTGTTGAGGCGAGTTGGGGAGGTTTCTTATGAGCTTGCTTTGCCTCCCAGTCTATGGGGAGTTCATCTGATTTTCCACGTGTCGATGCTCCAGAAGTATCATCATGACTTTTCCCATGTGTTAGACTTTAGCACTATTCAGCTAGATGAGAGCTTGGGTTATGAGGAGGATCCAGTTGCTATTGTTGATAGGCAGGACCGCCAATTGAGATTCAAGAAGATTTCCGCAGTGAAGGTCCAGTGGAGGGGCCAATCAGTTAAGGAGGCGACTTGGGAGTCTGAGGAGGACATGGGGAGTAGATACCCTCACTTGTTCAGCGCTCCAAGTATGATTCTAGACCCATTCAAGGACGAACATTTGTTTAAGATATGGAGAATGTAACGACCCGACCGGTCGTTTTGCTTTCTAGAACCTAGTCCCCTAAATAAGACTCCCCCCCCCCGTATGTTCTTTTACTGTTTTATGACTTGCGGGGATGGTTGGTTTGAGACTTGGAAGGGTTCAGGTTGAAATTGGAACAATCGGTTCCTTAAGTTGGCCATAAAAGGCTAAATTTAACTTCGGTCAACATTTTTAGTAAACAACCTTGGAATCGAGATTTGACGGTTCCAATAGGTTCGTATGATGATTTCGGACTTGGGCGTGCTCGATTCTGATTTTGGATGACCCGGGAGCGTTTCGATGTTTTATATCAAAAGTTGGTTCTTGAAGAATCTTAAAGTTCTTTAAATTTTGTTTGGAGCGGGTTTTGGTGTTATCAAGCTCCAAACAGAATTCTGAGATCGGGAGCCTTAATGTCATTTAAGACTTTTCGCAAAATTTTGTGTCATTCTGAGTCGATTTGATAGGAATCGGATGAGCGGAAATCTTTTTGGAAGTTTTTGAATTTCATGAGTCAATTCATGCGTTTTGGTGCATGATTCATAGTTTTTGATGTTATTTTCGTGTTTTGATCGCTCGAGAAAGTTTGAATGTGTTTATTAGACTTGTGTAGGTAGTTGGTGTGGAGCCCCGAGGGATCGAGTGAGTTTTGGACGTGCGGAAGGGATGATAAACACACCAGATTTCTAGTGTTTCTTGGCACCAGTTGCAGGTCTCACAAATGCGAGAAATGGTTTGCAAATGCGGACCTCACATTTGCGAGATGAGCTTCGCAATTGCGAAGAAGCTCAGGTTGGGGATTTTTCACATTTGCGACACTTGAGACACATTTGCGAACTCAGCAGTGACTGCATTCGTGACCCCTCCGTCGCATTTGTGACCTTAGCAGCTGGAACCAGGTTTTGCATTTGCGAACCTAGTGTCGCAAATGCGACATCAGAGGCCTGTGCTCAGCTCATTTAATGCGGGACTTAGGCCATTTATTTCATTTTACTTCATCTCTTGGGCGATTTTTGGAGCTTTTGGAAGGGGGTTTACACCTAGCACTTTGAGGTAAGTAATTTATACACAACATGAGTTAAATACATAGATTATGGGTAAATTAACAGGTGAAAATTGGTGAAATCAAGGGGTTAGATGAAAACCTAGGTTTTGGGTAAAATTGAGATTTGACCACAAAAATGGTTATAGAATTTAATAAAAATCATATATTTATGTTCTTAAGGTTATGGTTAACAACTTTCTTTGAAAATTTCCGGAATCCGGGGACGTGGGCCCTGGGGGTGAATTTTAGGAACCTTGCATTTTGTGTTGGGTAATCACTTCGATAGTGGGGATATGAACTTTTGAGCATAGATTGGTTAATTTATATAATATTTGACTAGTTTCGAGTAGTTTGGCACCAAATTCGGAGGTTTGAGCACGTTCTTGAGTTGGGAAGAGAGCCTTGAGACGAGTTAAGTCTCTTTTCTAACCTTGTAAGAGGGAAATTTCTCCGAATTAAATAATGTATGTGACTATTTGTGGGGGGATACATATGTACGGAGTAACGAGAGTCCGTGCGTAGCTACTATTTATGCTAATTCCAGGTAGTGTAGGACCCCTATCATGCTATACTTGAACAATCTGCGCCTTTACTTGTCAATTGGAGTACTTAAATCATAGTTCCATAAATTGTACAAGAATTCCAAAAGGATAAGTTTTCACTCATTTGAGGTTATAACTAGAAAACTTAATTGCTATTGAAAAACTTGTGTTTCTTCGAGTGTTCTTCTATTGTGGAGCAAGCCGAGCGCATCGGCAGATTAAATAGATGCATCGGTTCATGTCGTTTGACCCTCGACAATGCACATTTAAATATTATTGTGTTGGTTCGGGCCGTACAACCTCGGCATTATTTGCGCATGTTAACTCTTGGGAATAATAGTTGTGAAAATATATATTTATCATCTCTTGTTGTTGAGTTTTAGTACATTATTATAATTCATGCTTATTCATGATTTTGATTTATTATCATTAGCCTTAGTAAGTGTCAAGTCGACCCCTCGTCACTACTTCTTCGAGGTTAGACTAGATACTTACTAGGTACATATATTTTTTTGTACTCACGCTACACTTCTGCACTTAACTATGCAGGATCTGAGGCAGGTGCATCTGTATATCCATCCGGCGTGCATTCTTGATCTGGGTTGAGATTCCATGGTGAGATGCCCTTTCGAGCCGTTCAGCAGCATGTCGGAGTCTCTCTTTTATTTTGGTTTCTGTCTATTCCTTTTCGAACAGTAGGATAGACATTCTTTTGTATAATCTACTAAGTCGTGCATATACTTGTAACACTAGATCCTGGCATGTATTAGTAGACTTATGGTTGTTTAGGTTTGTCCTTATGGTTATAAATATTTCTACTGGTTTCACATATTAATTTTGAATCGGTTTCTTGTCAAGTCTTTTAAGTTAAAGAAAATCACTACATGGGAAACTAGTTAAAAATGGAAATGTTATTAAGATATTCATTGTCGGCTTGTTTAGCAAAGGTGCTGGACGCCATCACGACCTGATATGGAATTGGGTCGTGATAACGGTGGGACCGGGTTGAACGTCGCAACAGGCGGAATAAGGGTGGATTTATATTGATATAGTGGGATTGTGTTGCGCGCCGCAACAGGTGAAATAAGAGTGGATTGATATGGTAAAATAAGGGAGAATTATGATATTGACTCTAATTATATGCTGGGATCGGGTTGCGCGCCGTAATATATATATTTACTTATTATTATGATTGATATTTACATGGTGGAATAAGGGAGGATCGTGTTGTATGGTGGAATCGAATTGCGTGCCGCAACAGTTTATGTGTTTTTGTATTCCTTGTTTTATTGTGTTGGCTTCGGTTTTTTCGTACAAGACTTTGAGGATTGGTATTCCGATTTTACTATTTTTTTTAGGATTGAGTTGTTTTCATTAGTTACTACCTTGCCTTCATCTCCTTTTTTCCTTTCCTATTACTATTATTTTGGTGAATTGACTTTCAAGATAAAGCTGAGTCATTACCTCATACCCTGTTGAGTTGTTGGTAACATAACAGTTTTAAATAAAAGAATTATTAACATGCTTACCCTATGTGATTCTTAAGTTAAAACTCGTTGTATCATTCGATACTTTACTATGTTTAATAGTTGTCATATTTCACTTTAATTTATTCCTCAACTTAATCTCCTTACCTTGTCTAGTGTTTTTACTTTATTTAAAAAGAATTATTATTGTGTTTTAATTTAATAAATCCTATATTAAATTCAGTAGCTTATTTGATGCTTTATTTTATTTGATAATGTATTTTATTCATCCAAATGATTTCTAAAATAAACTCATTTTCTCATTGATTTTCTGCTTGGTTCAGAAAGTATAATTTTACCTTACAGTATATAAATAAATCTCTTGAATATCTTAAGTAGCATTTGACACGCATACTATGTACCGGGTAACACGTGAATTTTGCCATGCGGAAGTGATTTGAAAAATGTGGGCACATGGTGCCTTGTGTGTATAGTTTGGAAATTGGAACATATGATCTGAGATTATGAGAAGTGGTATCTGGGATAATTCTTGTTGAAATTTGTGAATTAGGAATGATTTGATTGATTGTGTTGTCGTTGATTTCCCTTGCTTGGACACATTCATATCTCACATGTAACCCCACTGAGTTGTTGCTTAATTATTTGGTTGTTTCTCGTTGCTATCCGTGCTCCCATTATTTTCACTATTGATTGTAATTTGGAATCATTCTACTATTGGTCTTAAATTGATGTTCTTTCCTTGTTAGCTTTATGCTATATACTACACAGATTTACATGTTTGGTAGGTGTCTTGACCTGGCCTCGTTAATACTCTACCGATGTTAGGCTTGATACTTACTAGGTATCACTGTTGCGTACTCATGCTACGCATCTGCACATTTTTGTGCAGAATCAGGTACTTCAGATCGAATTGGTTTTGAGACTTATGCTTGTGCGGCTAGAGACTCTGCTGGACGTTCGCAGGCTTCGAAGTCACTTTCTGTTGTATTTATTTCCATTGTTTTCTATTATTCAGTAATAGTGATGTATTCATTATATATAGTTACTCTTAGAAAGAAGCGTATGACTTGTACTACCGGTTTTGGGATATTGTATCATGTGAGATCATTGTCTTATTTAGAAATTTCCGGTTCATGTTTAATAGTTATTTAGTAGAACCTATTATCATTTTAGTATGTGTTAGGCTTACCTAATTTTAGAGACTAGGTGCCATTACGAGTCCTTCGGAGGGATTTTGGTTCGTGACAAATTATGAACCCATAATTTTAAAAGTATAGTTGGTTAAATAGTAAAAACTTAGTGGTTGCACCAAATCAAACTAAAAAACATTATAATTTAGTTTTTATGAATCCGATTCTAGCAATATGCTTTTAACAAGGTTGTTGTAATTCAAGTTTACTGGCCAAGTCTAAAATAAGGCATCTAAAAAACTTCGCATGACAATTTTTCTTTCTTTACTACGTTAGCTGAATAGGATGTCTTATTTTTTCTTTTTAGGCATTGGCACGTTTTTTTTTTAATTTTTTTTTTATAAAGCATTTTAAGTAATGTTATTAAAGTTTTATATTGATACACGGTTCACGCGCAATGTGTGTATTCTAATACTGAGTACTACTTAAGTGTTATAAGCCTATTTATGTTCGTGGACCTCTTTGGAAAGCAAAAAGATAAAAGAAAAAAAAAAGGAGGGTGGGGGGCAGAAAGAAAGTAAAGAAAACAAAGGAAAAAAAGATACGTAGATCTCTTTACACAAATCTAACTGTCCTAATTTGACTTCTATAGTATTTTTCTTTCATTTTACGAATAGGTTATGGTATTTATCTTTTTGGTAGTTTGCAAGTAAATTTTAGGCGTGAGGATTGAATCGTTTGTGAACTTTTCGGATTTCACTTGCAATTAAAAAAAAAAGGATTTTTTGTTTGAGTTTTTCCTTTTAGCAAAATTTGTGGGAACTTTTTCTTTTTATGTTTTAAGTTTTTGAATTGAAATTGTATCTTGAATGCAATCACTATATTATTGTATATTCTCAAATAGTCCAAGGATACAAAATCTCAAGTGAATCTGTGTAAAAGCACAATAGAGAATTTAGCTAATTATGAATTATCATATTCCATTATATATATATTACACGTAGCCTCTACGGCTCTACCTTCTTGAGACTTCCATCTTCTTTTTCGTCATGTGCGCAACGTATTTTGGTGTCATAAGATGTGAACTTTTGACCAGCCATTCTGTGGCCATCTGAATACTGACAATAGGTCAGTGGGGGGAATTGCCTCTTGGTAAGCTCTAAGGAATCCATCCTTACCTAACTTTTTGGTATAGATTCTTAAATTTGCTTTAGGTAAAATTTAATTTAAAGATAAATATATGTTTGAAGATACGTTTTCAAAATATATTTTTTAATTTTATTTTAGAAAATTATGTATAAAATTCTCAAGTTTTAAAATTTTGGCCCAAAATCAGCAATTAGGGTGATTTTGAGATTTGAAATTTTGCTAAAATGTAGGCAAAATTTATGGCCAAACATGAGTTTGCCAAATAAATCCCAAATTTATTTTGGCAAAACTCATGGCCAAACGGGTTCTTAGAATCAATTTCATGGTCCAATTACTATTCGCTTTCAGAAGCAACCATTTTTATTACAACATAAAATTAGGATTACATTAAACTCCATTGTCCGACAAGTAATTTTATTAGAACAAAAAATAAGGATGGCCCTGTATACTACATAAAGCCTAGCTAATCCCAGCTAAGGTTTGCAAATTTATCAATTAGAATGACCTAATAAAAGGCAAGATTATGGGAAGAATGCATCATCAGACTATCCTTTTAGGGATCACCTCAATTTGCACTTCCACTTCACCACATTCAACATTTTGCAGCATAAGGGTCATGTCTTGTATCATTTTACCATTTTCCCATATAATGCAGCTTTCTTTAGCCAGGCAATTGTCTCTGCTCGGCTGAATTCTGTCAACTTCGACGCCATTCGGAAGGCATTTATTGCTAGTATTCAAAGCTTCCAGATATGGTTTGATGTCTATCTTTGCTTCCCCAATTTTGTCATCTTTACTAAATGTGTCTTTGTCATACACAGTCTGAAATAACACCATCATCATATTAGAAATTGAATCAAAGTATCTACGCATAAAACCACATACTTTATAAGGTATTTTAGGCCCAATTAACTATTCAATCTTAGCATATCACTTTCGATTTAAGTCAAACCTTTTATAACAGGAGTAGCAAATAACATAAGAAGAATAAATGAAAGAGAATACTCACTAAAACAACAGGAACATTTGGATATTTCAGTGCAAGGGTCAATTCATCATTCCAAACAGGATTGCAGTTGTTCTTCTTACAACTAGTCTTCACTCGCTGTAAGACAATTGCAGAACAGCAGTACTCAATCAACAGAGGCGAATATAAAATTCTGGTTCATTTGAACTCAGTACTTCCGACAGTGAGTATAGATATATTCTTATATAAGAATCTAATAAAATCATAACAAATATAAGATGTGCAACCCATATTTTTAACAATACAGTAAATTCAGTACATGGTTGAACAATCCTAGATCTGCATCTGTGGATCATAAATCATAACCAATACCTAACATCTCAAAGAGTACATATCATGAATTAACATATACCTGTTCACCCATGGTGACAACAACGTAAGGATCACTGTAAAATGTATCCTTGTGTGGCAGGTTGATGCCTCTCTGCACCCTAATTTTAAGAAGTCCCAACATCTCCATTTCCTGTCTTTCTTTCTTTTTTCTTTTTTTTTTTCTAATGAAAATCAAAATGGTTTTGCAAGTTTGACTTGACTGGTTTATGTGTTACAACAGTATATATATTAAGGTGGAAGATACAAGAAAGATAATAGGACCTCCACTTATACCATGACCTTGTCTTGATTTTTGCGTTTTAATTCTTTATTTTAGAATCAGTCACTTTTTACACGTATTCTAAGAGATTAATTTGGCCTTTGGCCTGGTCAGCTTTATTCCTATGCTACCACCGCCCTCGTTATTATTCCCGTAACCTTTAGTGAAGGGGATTGATCTATTTCACACAGTGTAACAGCTTGTTTGGAGGGTCGTTAACTATTATCTTGTATTGTCACTTTAAATATGATATGTTTGGTTGTTATTTAAATTTTATTATATCGTATTATTAAATTTATTATTATATAACGATAAAATATTTCACTTTATGTAATGATCGATTTGATGTGGTTGCATTATTATTTTTTCTTTTTCTCTCATCTCACTCTTTATTATTATTAAATTATTTTATTTTATCGTTTATCCTCTCTTTATATATAATAAATTTACCCCGTATTATAATTTTTTTTAACAATATTGTAAGTTTATTCTTCATATTGCTAGTGTGTGATATCATGAAACAACAACAAAAGATACAATCTATCCAAGCATTGTATTCATCCAACGATACAGTACAATACAATACAGTACAATATAATACACTATGAAACGATGTGTAACAACCATCCAAACAAGCTGTAAAAGAGTAAAAACAATTTTTTTTTGTATATAAATAAACTATTGAATCCCATGCCATAGGTTCATATCTTTGGTGTGGCATTTTTACATATATTTGTGTTGCTTTATTTAAACGATGGAGCAGAAGATTTAAAGTATTGATTGAAAATTGCTTCTCTTATCTTTTATATTAACTATAGATGACTTTAAATAGCCAATTTGAAAACATAAAATAAAATTATGATGCCTAAAATATATCAATTGAACTTATGTAACTAAATTCAAAATTTAAATATGTGATGACCCAATAGGTCATCTTATGTTTTAGAACCTAATTTTGCGCTTTGAAGCCTTAAATACCTCACATTAGCCCTCCTCAATTTGCATGTGCGGTCCAGGTGCTTTTATGTTAAAAATTGAGAAAATATGAAATTTTTGCCTTAAAATCCATTTGAGTTGACTTCGGTCAATGTTTTGGTCCGTATCGTGATTTTTGACTTGAGCATATACCCGGAATCGAATTCGGAAGTCCCTAGCCCGAGTTATCACACTTTGTTGAAATTTGAAAGTTTAAAAGCTTAATGACTATGAAAGTTTGACCAATGTTTGACTTTATTGATATCAGATCCGTATTTTGGTTTCGAAACCCAGTATAGGTCCAATAAAATATTTATGACTTGTCTGTCAAATTTAGTGAGAAATAAAGTTGGTTTGACGTGATTCGGACGTCCGGTTGTGAAAATAGAAGTTCTTGAGTTTTCTTGAAAATTTTCTTTTATTTGATGTTAAATTCGTAGTTCTAGGTGTTATTTTGGATATTTGATCATGCGAGCAACTTCATATGATGCTTTTAAACTTGTGTGCATATTTTGTTTAGAGCCCCGAGGGCTCGAGTGAGTTTCGGATAGGCTACAAAGTGAAATTGGACTTAGAAACATTGTTGGTCCGCTTCAATTCTTGTGCAGGTCTCTGACCTTGCAATTGCGAGGTGAGGCTTCACATTCGCGACCTCTGCTAGGTTCGCATTTGCGAGAAACTCCTCGCATTTGTGAAGAATAGCTGGGGCACCTCAAGTTCGCATTTGCGAAGTGGGACAGGGGGTACAGTGGTCGCAATTGCGCTCAAACGGTTGCATTTGCGGAAGATCATGGTTCGCATTTGTGAACAAATCATCGCAAATGCGATGACAGCAGAAACGGGAGGACTTCGCATTTGCGACTGTTTCTTCGCATTTGCGGGGCTCGCATTTGCGAACCCCAGGCCAAAAAGGGGAAGAAGGTTGTGCTATGAAGAAGAATGTTGAAGGAGTAGATGTGACAAAAACAAGAGCTGACTGCACTGCTGATGACTTGAGAAAATGGGAGAAGAATGCCAAGGCCATGAAATGGCTTGTCTGTGGACTTGGTCCAGACGAGTACATCAGAATTCAAAGTTGTACTACTGCTAAGGAAATTTGGGACACCTTGCAAGTGGCTAATGAAGGAACACCTCAAGTAAAGAGGTCCAGAGGAATTGTACTATATTCTCAATATGAGAATTTCACTTTGAAGGAAGGGGAAACCATCCAAGAGATGTATACAAGGTTCACCACACTGGCAAATGAACTTAAGTCTCTTGGACAGATTCTTCTTGAAGAAGACAAAGTTATGAAGATTCTGACAAGGGTTCTGCCAGTCTCTTGGGAAAGCAAAATCACTGCAATTCAAGAATCAAAGAACATTGCAACTCTTAATTTTGATGAGCTGATTGGTGTCGCGCCCCCTCTTTCCTCGCGGAGATCGGGTTTATGATATTCGGTTGAGACAAATCTTTCCTTTTGGGAAATGGGTTTGTGTTTTTGAGAGTCGCCACCTAACGATTTTTAAAGGTGCGTTAGGACACCAAAGAGGTTCATTTACAAATACGTTGTTAACCAAAGATAGGGTAAGGACTTGAAATTATCCCATTGTTTCCCCGCCAAACAGCTTTTGTGAATTTGCATGGCTTAGAAAACAAACAAATAAAGGCTCAAATAAGAGGGGATTTAAGTCTTAAGCATGCAGATATTTGAAAATAGTAAAGAAGGTTAGATTTTGAAAGGATTACGATCTAAGCATGTTTATGGGAATAAATGGGTTCCTAGGTTTGTTTATAATATGGATCACATCAATGAAATACCCGGTATGACACTCCTCGGAGAGGGGCTACACGTGGTATTAGCACACCGGTCATCATATCCATATTCTACCATTTCCCACCCCGTGAAAGTAACTAAATCGAGTGTTGGTGTCGACTTCTATTGCATGCTGTTACCCGTCCCTTCCTATCAGTCCCGGAGGAATTTAGGACTTTTATCCTATAAGGGAGGTGCGAGGAAGACCCTCGGGTTTTAAAGGTAAAAATTACTAAGGCGACACATAATAAAACATATAGGACTTCAATTAAGGGGATCATGGAAAGAAAATAAAAGGCTCAAGTATACCTCCACACATAGTACACATAAACAACATGACGCAAACACAGTTAACGTCCAGATTCATGTTAAGATCCTAAGCATGGTATCTAAGTGATAACACAAAGACAAATTTATTGCATAACTCAGAGAGGAAGTCCTAATCAGGCTTGCCTACTGGTTTTAAACATGTTGACAATTGAACACTAATCACAAAAGGCGGTTCTAGTTTTTATTTCTTTATGGTTGATTACCTAAGGCTTGGCTAAGCGTGTAGCAGTTATTCAGAATTGATGAAAATTTCAGGTCTATATACCTAATAGCATATAGTTCTAAGTGTTGCAAATATCCAGAGACTAATTACCAGTTTGTCAGAACAGCAGGACTGTTTTATACATCTTTATTTAGACTAAGTGTAGTTAAATGAGTATGATCCTATAACATGATGTCTAATGCAGAATGATGCATATGCAGTTGCTAAAATAGGATCTCTAAATGCACATAGAATCACAACATTATGTACAGTTTCAGGAATAACATAGGAGATAGTTTTTAATTTTGTTTATCTTAAAAAAATAGGTTTTCTAAGTTCGGAGCATATTTGCAGCATGATGAGTGCAGCACATTTCTAAATGAAGCTTCAAGACACGTTTATATGAGCATAATCACATAATAGCAATTTACTTAATTATTTATCCTATAGGCAGGATCTCTAAGTGAGGGCAATGAATGATGACATGCTGAAAGGAAAACAGTATATATGAGCCTAAGTAGTATGATATCTAATGCATGGCATGTTGTACCTAAACATGGCTGCTATTGCGCATAGAGAAAATAAAACTAGAAACATGGTCTCTACCCTTAATTATACTACAACATGCATATCACCCACCCATTTTCACTATCCGACCCCATAATTAATTATTACAGACTATGGGATATGAATTACACAATTGAAATAGAAGAAAAATAAGAAGTTAACTATAGGGAGCCTATAGAATAGGCCCAGATCTCCATGTCCTCAATGCCAAGTAATGTTTCACAGCCTTTTAACAATCCGGATGTGTCAGAGTTCCCTAAGGACCTCAAGGGATCTCGGGCAATGGTCACACCCAGATTTCATAGCCAAGATAGAGAGTAAGTGCAGTGTGGAATGGCCAGCCTTTGTGTGTCAAAGTTCAAAGGGAGCTCAAGGGTCCCAAGGCAATGCTCACACAGAGGGGGGAAGAACTTAATGATCTAAGAGTAGAGTGAGAGTGCTCGACATAGTTTTGAAAAGGTTAAGTAAGAAAACAGTTTTGAAGAGGGAAACTTGATTGAAATAGTTTTATAACAAAGAAGTTTAACCACTAAAAGGGAAGGAAGACCAATAAGTTCAACATCACACAAAGGACCAGGAATAGTCCAACAAAAACAAGCAGGGGTAATGGGATTTGAGGGACAAATACAAAGCATATGAGGGCAAACATGTAGGAGGCAGTACACAATTAGAAGTTCCTAAGGATTCAGGGGATTGGGGGATACAGTAGGGTATAAGATTATACTAACATAGCAGGACCAAATAGTTCAAGACAGTAGGATTTACCCTAATCAAACTAATGTACCAAACATAGGCATGAAGATTTACATAGAACATGTATCAAGTACATAAAGACATGCTGGTTATGTCAAATAGAGTATAACTTATCATGTGAATGGAGTTCAGGATCCTAGTTACATGTTGAACAACAAAGTCATAAGTAAAAGCAAATTAGAAACACAATGAATTGCAACAGTAGTAGAAACATGTTGGTTTGAGTACTGAAATCTGAATTAGAACATACCAGTGAAGTGAAGAAAGCATTACACAAACATAAAGTAGGAGATGCACAATAGTTAGCCTTGGCTTGCAGCCGGCTAACTTAGAATAGTAGTAACTAGCACAGAAAAGAGAGAGAGTAGAGAGTTGAACATATTAGTTTGTGTTTGCTAAGGAGAGAGTAGAGGTATTTATAGTTTAAAACAGGCAAAAGAATAAGGTAAAATAATAGTTTCAGCAGTAATTATGGGAGTAAACAATCAATTAGAATCAAATTGGTAAAAGGACTTCCTTTAATTAAGGAGTCATATTTAGACGGTAAATAACATGTTTAAAAAAAAGGAAAGGAATCTTGAAAGCTGATTATAACACATAAGGAAAGCAGCCTAGGTATATTATACGTAAGTAAGGCCAAGTTCAGAATTATACTTAAGGAAAATATGTATACTAATTTGAAAGCAAAAATCATTCATAGAAATAAGGCAAGAAATATCTTAAACTCTGGAAATCAATGAGGGAACCCTCGATTGAGGTCCTAATTATAGGAAGTTAGTACCAATCAAAGAAGAATATCACATATGAGCGGGATAATTATGCTACAGGCAAGGAGAGACAGGAAATCACCATCATAATTAGGGAAAATACTCGAGAATCAGTAGAGAATATCATTCAAGATCAATGAAGTATTTAATCATAGAAATTCAGGGATTCACAAATAGAATATAGTACTGATTTAGCCTAGCCTTATGATGATAAACGTAATAAGCATATAATAGACAAAAAATCAGAACCCTAAGAAAACAAGTACGGTAAAATCATATACAGAATTAGGAATTCGTATAGAACATAGTCTAAATCAATGGGCTAAACATGATGTAGGCAGAATAAGAAGCATCAGAAACATTGATGGACGAAAATAAGGTAAAATCACAGAATAAGCAAGAAAAATGCAGCCAGAAACCCTAACAGAAAATCATGAAGTAAAAATCTCAAAATCACTAAGTACTCATGAAAGCACAGTAGTCATAATATAATAGGTAAACATATTATCGCAAATATGCTCAGAACCATAGATTGAAACCATGAAATTTGGGGGTTTTTAACAAAAATGAATCGAACACAGGGAAAAGCTTAAATCATGTTTAAACACGATGAGAATCATAAAATAATGCTAAGAAATTAGAAAGAGAACTGTTTTGAAAAAGGATTTAAAAACCCTAGTTTGACAAAAATGAAGAATCGTTTAGGAAACAGGAAAATCTTTGAGGAAAACATGGAAATAACTCGTAACATGTATAGATCTGTTACAGATCTAGAAGAATCGAGAGTTTAGAAGTTAGGGTTTCGAAGAGAAAACCAAGAGAAAAAGAGAAGTAACTCAAAATCACCGGTGTTAATCGGAAAGTGGTAAGATCTTACTCGGACGGCCATGGATGGCCGAAAAAATAGCATGAGATCATAGGAGGTGAGTGAGCGGCCTCTGGTTCACTTGAGGTATTCAAGAGCGTTGACACACGTTTAAGGAGGGAGCCATGAGGCTAGGGTGGTGAAACCACCTTAATTTCCGGCAAGGCAACGACCGGAGAAGGGGGGATAGGTTTAGCAGAGGGAGTCAAGGAGACAAAAGAGTTGAGAGAGAGGAGAGAGTTGATACGACGGAGTGAGTGAGGGGAAAATGAGAGAGGGGGAGGGTAGTCATTAGGTTTATTTTAGGAAGGGATTATCTGGACCGTTGATCAAATTTGATCAACGGTCGAGATTGAAACCGAATTGGGACGGGTAGTTTTAGGTTTTGGTCGGGTTAAGTGGGTAGGAAATTGGTCTAGGAGTGGGTTCAATTTGGGTTATATTTGAAAGCCAAATTTGGCTATGATTTAAATAGCCAATTTCCCTATTTTAATTTTAATAAAATAATAAATAGTTTTCTGAAAATAATTTTTTCTTTACCAAAATGATTAAAAATGTATAATTTATCATTTTAAAAATATAGGGGCCAATTTTACACATATAAGATATAATTATACATTAAAATGGGCTAACATTGCAATTATATGCAATTTAGCTTATAAAATACCAAATGTAGTTATAAAAATGCATAAAGATTATATTAATTATATTTTGGTATAAGTATAGAAATTAAATGAATAAATCATCATAACAGTAATTTTGGAAATAATTATTGTGGATTTTTTGAATAAAAAGGGGAGAAAATAAATCAATTTAAACCCTTAAAATTATGGGAAAAATTATAAAAACCTTGTGTATGATTTTATATATATATGCCATTTTGAAGGTATTTATGCATACTTAAAATATATAGAGAAAAATTGGGTATCAACAGCTGCCCCTCTTTACCCGGGAAGGATGAAAGAGTTGTCGGGTAAAGACATGATGGACAATTTTGACCGAGCGAGGCAGTTTGAAAAGATTTAGGCTGCACTATGGTTTCTGAGTTGCCTACATATCCCTGGTTTTACAGGAATCAGGACATATGTAGTTCAGGAGTCATCGACGAAGTATACCGATGAAGTTTTACAAGAACGGATGCAAAGTATAGGGTTAGGTGAACAAACGGCTTACGGGGTAGTTTGGGAGAACTGGAGCAGGACCACTCCTGTCAGGAGGCCTGTTGTTTTCCGGCTTTCCTGCAAATAAATAATACGAGCATATATCGTGCGTAGTTAAAACATGATGCGAATTCCCGTTGGACCATGAATGTCGTCTTCGGACGGATAAGGATGACGTCCTCAGACCATGACGTCCTGGGCTATGAATTGCTTAATGCAGGATTCGCACGCCATGAAAATGATATTCTCGGGCCATGAGGATGGTGCTTTTGAACCATGACGCCTTTGAATAATGATATGCAAAATTGAGAGAGATCCTCAGACCATGACATGATGTTCTCGGGCTATGAAGGTGGTGCCTCCGAACGATGACACCTTTGGATAAGTTGGTGATATTTCAGCCCATGAAATGCAGTAATATTACGCTGACAAGACAGATCTTAGTCTTGCAAATTGAAGGGAAGAGCTTAGCCCGAAAGGAAAGCGAAGTAAATAGTGCTTGAGACAGCGGTTAGTCTCGAAAGGTAAATTGGAGGTAGAGCTTAGCCTCGGAAGGCATAATGGTAGACTTATGCAATGCAGATGGAGATAATGCTTACTCTCGGAAGGCAGAATGGTAGCCTTCTGCAATGATGTAGATGGAGGTAGAGCTTAACCTCAGAAGGAATAATGGTAGCCTTATGCAAAGATGCAAATGCAAATGGAGACAGCGTTTAGTCTCGGAAGGCAGAATGGTAGCCTTATGCAATGATGTAGATGGAGGTAGAGCTTAACCTTGGAAGGTAGAATGGTAGCCTTATGCAAAGATGCAAATGCAGATGGAGATGGAGTTTAGTCTCGGAAGACAAAATGGTAGCCTTATGCAATGATGTAGATGGAGGTAGAGCTTAACCTCGGAAGGCAGAATAGTAGCCTTATGCATGAAATAAAATGACAGTAGGAATTCTTAGCTGGTGATGAATTGCGGCATTGTGATTATTGAGAGCATTGTGACTGCGGAGCATTGAGGCATGTGCGAACGTTGAAAAGTGCATCAGTTTTGAGAGTCGTATTTTGGACAACGTTTGTCCCCTGGGCGGACAGTTCGTTTAGGGATTTTGCAACCTTAGTGCCTGCAACCAAAGAAAGATCGTGAGTTCTATAAACAAGGAGGTTAGTTCGTATCCCCGCTGGATTTTCTTGACTTGCTGGGTTCGATCTGATGATATTGTCTATATTATTGGGGTAGCGTTGCTAAACTAAGCTGTTTCAAAAACAAACATGCATGATTTTGTAAAAGCATAATGTATAATTAAAAAATAAATTTGGGATGAACCGACGACCGTGACACGGCTCGGGATATTGCAACCTCTCCTACTACATAATTTTGAGGGTCCTCCTCAAAATTCTACGCTAGTTTGATAGGTGAATGTCTCTGACTGTTGCTCGTGCGACGATTGGCTGATCTTGCTTCAGAATTTTGAGGGTCCTCAAAATTCTGCCCTAGTTGGATGGATGAATGCTTCTGGCTGTTGCTCGTGCGGCGATTGGCTGAACCTCCTCAAAATTCTGCCCCAGTTTCCAATTGCGGGAAAAAATGAATTTTTTATTGAATTGTGATCGAACCCATAGGGCTGCCTACGTATCCCCTCTTAAATGGGAATCAGGTCATGCATAGTTCAGTTTACATCATTGAGAAAGCATAAAGATTACACATAGTAGCGTTTGACTGCATCTGAATTGATTGGCTTTGGCCAGACTTCTCCGTCCATTTCTGCGAGTATAAGTGCTCCTCCTGTCAGTACTCAGTGAACCATGTACGGACCCTACTAGTTGGGAGAGAACTTCCCTTTGGCTTCGTCTTGATATGGAAAGATCTTCTTCAACACCAGATGTCCCGGTGTGAAATGCCTCAGCTTGACTCATTTGTTGAAGGCTCCGGACATTCTATTGTGATAAAGTTGACCATGACATATTGCATTCATCCTTTTCCCGTCTATGAGGACTAATTGCTCATAACGGCTCCTTATCCATTCTGCATCGCTGAGCTCGGCTTCTTGTATAATTCTGAAGGAAGGAATCTCCACTTCGGCGTAATAAAGCTGTTTTCTCAGCGTCTTCCTCATCCATCTAGATCTGATGATAACCAACGAAGCAATCCACAAATGATTGTAATTCATGCTTGGCTCAATTGTCAATCAGGATATGTATATTCGGTAAGGGGAAGTCGTCTTTCGGACTGGCTCTGTTGGGATCTCGATAGTCGACACAGACTCTGACCTTCCCATCCTTCTTTGTTACTGGCACAATGTTGGCCAACCATGTCGGGTACTCAACTACCCTGAGAACCTTGGCGTTGATCTTTTTGGTGAATTCTTCTTTGATTTTCAATCTCCTGTCGGGTTTCAACTTCCTGAGCTTTTGTTTTATCGGTGGACACATTAGATTGGTTGGCAATTTGTGAGCCACAATAGACGTACTTAGACCAGTCATGTCGTCGTACGAACAGGCGAATATGTCCTCATACTGCTTTAGAAATTCTGCATATTCTTTCTTTTCTAACGACGACAAATGAATTATGATTCGTGTTTCCTTGATGTTTTTTGAATCTCCCAAGTTGATGATTTCAGTCTCGTCCAGGTTGGACTTAGGTCTGTTCTCAAACTTCTCAACTTCTTTGACAATCTCATCAAGTATGTCATCTTCTTCTGAATCCATGTCTGTTTGCTGCGTTTTCTCGTTGCATGTCACAGTCATCGGTTCATCAAGACAGGTAATAGTAATGCTCTATAGGTAAAGTAATGAGAGAAAAATGATAGCAATAAATATTGATTCATAAGAAAAATTTAAAAATTCTTTTGATAGATTAAACGATTGTTTTGAACATTGAAGATATTATTGTGGGAATTAAAATGCGAATAAGGAAATCATTTTGTAATGAAAAACAATGAATAGCGCTCGTTTTAGCCTTGCTACCCCGAGGCTCGTTAGGCTTTGGTTGTCCTGACAGTCCAATTCTTGAGGTACGTCCCTCTGCTCATAGCCTGTATGGAAGGGCCTTCCTCCCCTCCTCCTCGAGTATAACACAGCAGTCCATATCACTGTCCTCCAGAAACAAGTTCCTCATTGCTACAAGTGCTTCTTCTTCGTCTGATCCATAAATAACGTCGAACTGTTGGAAGGTCTGCTCCAGATACGGTATTGGTTTCTCCAAAGGGTAATAAGGAATGCGCCATAATGGCGACCAATTTTTGAATTCTTCCCAAGTGTATTCGTATCCCAAACTGAAAGTGGTGTCGTGCTTCTTTAATTTGATAGGTTTGGAGATCCCCTAAAGGTTCTTGCCGAGCCCTTTACCTGGCTCGTACCCTCGCCAATTCATCATACTTGCGATCTTGCTATCCCACCATTTATCTTTGTCGATAGCGTTGACCCGTTCAATGTGGTGGTAAGTTTCTCCACCCATATTTATTCTTCCTTCGATCATTAGAATAGTCTGACGACTGTAAATGGGGTTGCTACCATCACCATGAATAATCACCTCTTATTGGTTCCACTCAAACTTCACAGCCTGATGTAATGTTGATGCTACGGCCCCAGTAACATGGATCCAGGGTCGCCCTAATAATAGGTTGTAGGACGCTGGCACATCTATCACTTGTAAGTCAACCTCGAACTAGGTTGGTCCTATTTGCAAGCATTGGATTATCTCACCAATGGTGGACCTTTGAGATCCATTGAAAGCTTTCACATTGATTGATCCATGATTTATCTCATGGATCCCTTTACCCAATTTCTTGAGCGTTATCAACGGGCAGATGTTAAGAATGGATCCTCCATCGATCAGGATTCTGGTGATGAAATTATCTTCGCATTGCACAGTGATGTGCATTGCTTTGTTATGACCCAGCCCTTCAGGTGGCAGCTCGTCCTCATGGAAAGTAATCTTGTGGCTTTCTAGCACTTGGCCGACCATATTGGCCATTTCCCCGATATAGATGTTGTTCGGCACATAGGTTTCTTTCAACACCTTCAATAAAGCATTCATGTGCGTCTTGAAAGTCTGTAGCAAAGAGAGGATGGATATTTGTGCTGGCGTCTTGTTTAGCTGGTCGATGACCGCATACTCTTTAGCCTGTATTTTCCTCCAAAGGTCATCTGGGCCTGTCTCAATAAGGGGAGGCTGGTTGGAAGCCTGCTTGCTTGATCCGGCCAGATGTTCAGGGGTATAGACTCTGCCAGTTCTTGTCATACCCTGCGCTGCAATAGCTTCTTCAGTCTTGACTTTGCCTTTCCTTCTCGCCTCGGCTGTACAGTCCCAAGGTACAACATTTGTATAGAAGTGTGGCATGGTCGACATCGCCACTGGAATTGGTGCGGCTATCCTTACTTCAAGTGGAACATGTGCCTTGGGTGGCAAGACTGAAACCTCAAATGATGCGGGTGCATTTGCAGGAGACACAAACTCAACTTAAATCTATACTGGGGTCTTTGCGGGTGGCGCCACTTCATACTCGAGAGGTAAGGACATATCTACCTCAGCATCCGCAGACGGATGAATCTGGACTATGATTGGGTTGAGAGTAACCGCTGGCTTCTTTGGGTCATCGCCTTCCACGATCAACCCGATTGACCCCTCGGGAACCCTTTCGTCTTCTATTTCAATCAAGTGGATGCCTCCACCCTTACGGTCCGGAAGAGGATTGTTGCAAACATTTGGAGCGGATTCCTTTGCCACGATGACCTTGTTGTCAATCAAGTACTGTATCTTGTCCTTCAGAGGCGACATTCATCGATGATGTATCACTTCATGCCTGAGTGGTATGCACATGACATGTTTGGGTTGACCCATTGAGAAGGATTCTCAGGGGTTGCATCAGGGATGGGGGTGACATAACCAGCAGCTTTGAGCTTCTCGTACAGCTGGTCGATGGGTTCAACGATGGAAGTATACTGTTTTGGAGGTCTGCGATCAAAATTAGGACGAGGTATAGGGAAGTTTTGGCGTGCAAGGGTGAATGAAAATGGGATGGTTGAGAATTGTAAGTATGGTAGACAAGACAGGGTTGAGAGTATCTGGGTGAAGCATGTTGATATGTCGGTGGTGGAGGTGATTGATAAGTTAGTGGTGGAAGTGATTGATAAGTGGGTGGTGGAGCTTGGTATGAGGGTGAGGGTGCTTGGTAATTTGGGGTTGGTTGATATGTGAGTGGAGGTGTTGGGTAAGTTTGGTATTTGAGTGGGGATTTGGCTTTTTGTGCAACCGTTACGGCTCCCACGTCTCTCTTCTTGGACATACCACCGGATTGCAAAGCCTTGTTTGCAGCTTGCAAGGCTTCAAAATTTGTGACCATACCGCTCTTGATACCTTATTCAATCCGTTCACCTAATTTTATAATGTCGGAGAACTTGTGGTTCTCAATCATCATCAACCGTTCATATTACTTCGGGTCCTGGGCCCGGACAAAGAACTTGTTCATCTGCTCCTCTTCTAAGGCGGGTCTGACCTTAGCAGCTTTGGAGCTCCAGCGAGTAGCATACTCGCGAAACATCTCTATGGGTTTCTTCTTTAAATTTTGGATATAGAACACATCTGGTGCGTTCTCTGTGTTGAATCTAAATCTGTCCATAAAGTCAGATGCCATGCCTACCCAGTTCGACCATCTCTTTGGATCTTGGCTAATATACCAGGACAATGCATCTCCTTTCAGACTCCTCATGAACAGCTTCATGCAGATCCTTTCGTCCTTCCCTAGCCAACTAGCTTGTCACAATAGGTCCTCAGATGGACCCTCGGATTACTAGTACCGTCAAACATTTCAAACTTTGGAGGTTTGTATCCCTTGGACAGTTCAACATCAGGTTGTATGCAGAGGTCTTCATAATTCAGCCCTTTGACTCTCTTGATTCCTTCAACACCTTGAACCCAGTTGGTCAGCTTCCTAAGTTCCTCGGCCAAATTCTTAATAAGCAGGTCCTTTTCATCAGACTCGGGCGTGTATGTGATAGGTGGAGTGGAGTGTGGCATGGTCTCCACGTAGATAGGATTGTTATGGTGGCCTGGTGCATAGGTGTCGAAATGGTCATTTGTGGAGTTCTGAGGTTCTGGGATAAGTAGTGGAGTGTTATTTGGAGTGTGGCAGGCATTGCATTGCGCTGGAAGGCTTTGGTTCTTTGGTGGGGTGTTGTGATAATGATTTGCGGGATGATTTTGCTGTTTTAAGATGTTTTGAGGAGGTGGGATTCAGGATGTTGACGTCCGGGATGTTGAGGGAGAATGACAGGTTTGCCAGATTCCGAACTTGATCAAGCTCTTCTTAAAACTTTGACAACTTCCGTTCCAGCTGCGACACAGTTTCATTCTGAATCCAACTACCATGGCCATCAATGGCCTCTACCTGTTCAACCACGTTCTCATTTCTAATGTTACCTGAATCTTCCATTTTCTTTTTGCCTTTGTTGTTGCCTTTGGGAGGACTAAGAGGATGAGAGGGTGGAGGGCCCCTGGATCTTGTAAGATAGGATGATGATGCCAGAGTGCACGAACTAACCTTTGGGGAGGGTAACAAAAAAAAAAGAAAGAGGAAAACAAAAACAAAAGGTAGCCAAGTCAGTGAGGATTATGAAAAGTATTGCGGTATTTAAACACATAGTGAGGAAATGTAAAACGCGTTCTAATTTGGGGACCTCTTTTGTGACTGAGGTAGGCCTAGCGACAAATTGATTTGGAGAACTTAAGATGCTAAATGCCTCATTTTATTGATAAGAAAATAGACGAATCCCAAAACGACACTGAATAAACAGGACGTAAAGGTCACTAATGGTCATTGGCCTTATTACATTGATAAAGTAAAAGAAAGACATTTCTATCTACTTGGTCCCAGAAAGACCTTCCCCAGACTCAGCATTCTTGCTTCCCTCATACAGTTTCCCCAACTCGCGAAGTCCCAACAACAGGTATGCTCTGCTACATGTCCTCCTTCGGTCCCTTCAACCTTTTGACAGTCTCCAACCCTTTTGAGAAATTTTTCCTCCAGCTCCACTATGCCTCGCTCCAAATACCCTAACCTTTTGTTGGTGCTTATAGCCATATCTTTCCATTCCTCGATCAGTTTCTTGCTAGACTCATGTATTTCGTGGTGCTCATCCTCACATTCGTAGATCCTTTTGCGCATCTGGTTGTATTTGACTTGTGCCTTGGCCTTTTCATCTATAACCCTGTGGCCCTGAACGAACCCTGGCTCGCTCAGACCACCCCAATTTTCTGCCAACCAACCAGGATAGAAAAGGTTACAATCGGCATGATATTTGTCTGGCTCGATGGTGTCCTTCTCTATTACAATCTTGCAGTGCCACATGTGCTGGGCTTGGCACTTGTGAGGACTATCGTCATTTTGGAAGTCAGCTCGAAGATGGCTCATCTTGTCGACCCTGGGTATGACTTTATTCCTACCCGCTTGCCTCATAACTCGAAAAGGTACATAAGGGTATGCTCCTCTTAGACCAATTAGTATTAGGAATGGTGCATCTTTGGAACGGGCGATGAACTCCTCTGTCGGAAACCACTAGAACATCCACTGAACCTGTTCTTCAGTCAGATTATCAAAGAGCTCAACCCATCCTTTGGCGTTCTCAGGCTGAGCAAACAAGTCGGGGATGTAATTCATTCGCTTTGGATGGTAAGCGATGTGGTCATCCCACACTCTTCGATGAATTTCTTGTCGGTATTCTCCCTTTTGGAGATGTTCCATGAGCCAAAGCTGAAGTAGTAGATTGCAGCCTTCGAAGTGTCTTGCCCCTCGTTGACACTTTTCCAAGGCTCGATATATGTCTGCAATGATCATGGGCACAATGCTGAAGTTTTTCCCACCAATTCCTTCCATTAGTGTCTTGGTGACCATGGCCAGTCTAGTGTGGATTCTCTCCTTCTTCATTGGAAACACAATCAGACACAAGAAGCAAAACATGAAGACGAATACTCTACGATGGATGTGTCCCAAGGATGTGATGGAAAATTCGTCGTGGTAGGTACGGTATGATTTGATGTGGTTGTACCTTTCGTACAAATAGTCAAAAGGGATGTATGACTCCTTTAATCATACCAGTTCTGCATTCTTCCTCAGACCCATCATTTTGAGGAAACCTTTGCCTGTGCGGTTCTCAGGCATTAGCAACCCCGGGGTTTCCCATACTAGGCTAGCCAGTCCCCTTATTTCCTCCAGCAAAGGTGTCATTTCAATGTCCCCAAAGAAGAACATGGACCTTTCACAATCGCAGAACAGGGTAGCATCCTCTATTATCATGTTGTTAGGCTGGATTTCTAGGAGAGATGGTAGATTGCCCACGTATTTTCTGACGAGATTTTTGTCACTAGAATGCAAATCTTCCCACCAACTTAGCAATATTGGATGGATATGGGAGACCATGCCGAATCTGGGGACTTCATGCCTCATATTTCTGCAAGGAAAATAGGATTATACCCTGACCCCCACCAGACTCGACTATTTAACATCAACAATTAGCATAAAACATTTAGTTCTCCAAATAAATGCACAAAACGTGATGATGTCCATTTGGGGAAACCCAGTGGACTTTTGGATAAGGCAATCTTAAAAGCTATCATGCGGATCACACTTTAGCCTGGCTAGGTTTGACCATGATGCATGAAACAACATAACAGAGTAAGGTTTCTATGGGGTTTTAGACTGGTATCCTTGAGCGGAAAACTCAAGGGGGAAAGGCACGGAACCGTTGACTGCACCGCTGATCGGCTAGTTTTACCGCAAATAAGCCTTTCCGAATTTAGGGGGTAACAATATAGGAAGAGCGCAACCACTCATCAAGGTTGCTATAGTATTTTTTTTGGCACGAGTGGAGTATGAATGTTGAGCATGATTATGCAATAATAAATAAGCATTAAAAACATGTTGTCATGTATTTTCACGTTGGGAAAGCGGTAAATACAACAATTATGATTTAAAGCGGTTACAAAGGAAAACAAAGAAACATGTCAGTTTTGCTTTTTTGAAAGGAATAAATATTTGAAAGAGACAAACAATTAAGGGAAAAGGGTCAGGAATATCCCTCTACTTTCAAATATTGTCTACATTTAACCTCCGTTATACTTTTGGGACATAAGTACCCATACCGTTAGCAAAGTATTCAAATCTACCCCTAACCTTAATGGTGCTCCTATGTGGCAGTGGACCCTGCTATTAAAATGCCATAGTGGATACCACGTGTGTATTACCTTCTTTTTAATTCTTGAAAGAAATAAAAAATGCACTTTTAAAAAGTCTTTCTCCTTTGTCCCCATCCTCCATTACTGTGTAATTTTGGAAGTAAGAAATTTTTTTTCTCCTCCCATTTTTCATCTTAATTCAAACGAAGGAGTTATGAGAACATGTTCCGTTAAATTTCTCTAGTGAAATGCATACATGAAAAATGTACATCATCGAAATTCCATATGAAAGTCGAAGAAGGTTATTCCAGAAGTTCCCAAAGAAAGGAACTAGAAATCTTGACAAAAAATGCACTGACTTTTAGCATAACTATAATTTCCTGTTAACTTAGAGCATTTTCCTACTTTTCATATGTTGCAAAAAAAAAATGGTGGAGAAACTCAAATTCTTTGAGGCAGAGTATTGAAACTATATAAAAAAAGAGTAACTTGAAAGGTTCAATCTTTTGGACGTGGAAGGGAAAAATAGAGCAAATAAATGCCTATAGCTTATAATTACCCAAAATGAGAGAAATTGCATTAACTAATAATCAAATCGCAGAAACCCATTTTAAGATCGAATATCTTTTGAGTTGGATTTAAAACACTTTGACAAAGTTTTACTTTGGGAGTTCAAATCCTCCATCAGAAACTCAGGCAACCACTTTTCCAAGCCAAATTTCTATCAAATGCAAGGGTTAATCACTGATCAATAGGGAAGTTTTTTTTTTGTAAAACTGACTAATGGTTTTCTTGTTTGGGGGTTGAGGGTGAGGAGGGGGGACACAGTAAAAAAAGGTACACGTAACGTTAACTGTGGAATTTTAATAGCTGGGTCCGCTGCCACATAGGAGCACTGTTTAAATTAGGGGTAGATTTGAATACTTTGCTAACGGTAGGGGTATTTATGTCCCGAAAGTATAACAGAGGTTAAATGTAGACAATATTTGAAAGTAGAGGGATATTTCTGACCCTTCTCCCAACAATTAATTGCACATAGCGGGGGAAAAGGAAAGGGTGCAAATATCAAACAAAGCGTACTCGGGCAAATTCACAAAGCGGTTTGTAATGGTAAAAGCCTATAATCCCCAACAGAGTCGCCATGCTGTCACGTCCCCTCTTTCCTCGCGGAGATCGGGTTTATGACATTCGGATGAGACAACTCTTTCCTTTTGGGAAAGGGGTTTGTATTTTTGAGAGTCGCCACCTAATGATTTTTAAAGGTGCGTTAGGACACAAAAATGGTTCATTTACAACTACGTTGTTAACCAGAGATAGGGTAAGGGCTTGAAATTATCCTAAAGGGAAGGTGTTAGGCACCCCTCAGGATCCACAAATGTGGTTCCTAGCCAAACAGTTTTGTGAATTTGTACGGCTTAGCAAACAAACAAATAAAGGATCAAATAAGAGGGGATTTAAGTCTTAAGCATGCAAATGTTTGAAAATAGTAAAGAAAGTTAGATTTTGAAAGGATTACGATCTAAGCATGTAAACGTGAAAAAAAGGGGTTCCTAGGTTTGTTTATAATATGCATCACATCAATGCAATAACCGGTATGACACTCCTCGAAGAGAGGCTACACGTGGTATTAGCGCACCGGTCATCATATCCATATTCTACCCTTTCCCACCCCGTGAAAGTAACTAAATCGAGTGTTGGCGTCGACCTCTATTGCATGATGTTACCCGTCCCTTCCTATCAGTCCCGGAGGAATTTTGGACTTCTATCCTATAAGGGAGGTGCAAGGCAGACCCTCAGGTTTTAAAGGTAAAAATTACTAAGGCGACATATAATAAAACATATAGGACTTCAACTAAGGGGAGCATGGAAAGAAAATAAAAGGCTCAAGTATACCTCCACACATAGTACACATAAACAACATGACTCATACACAGATAAGGTCCAGATTCAGGTTAAGATCCTAAGCATGGTATATAAGTGATAACACAAGGACAGATTTATTGCATAACTCAGATAGGAAGTCCTAATCAGGCTTTCCTACTGGTTTTAAACATGCTGAATTGAACAATAATCACAAAAGGCTGTTATGGTTTTTACTTTATGGTTGATTACCTAAGGCTTGCCTAGGCGTGTAGCAGTTATTCAGAATTGATGAAAATTTCAGGTCGTTATACCTAATAGCATGCAGTTCTAAGTGTTGCAAATATTCAGAGACTAATTACCAGTTTGTTAGAACAGGAGGATTGTTTTATACATCTTTATTTAGACTAAGTGTAGTTAAATGAGTACGATCCTATAACATGATGTCTAATGCAGAATGATGCATATGCAGTTGCTAAAACAGGATCTCAAAATGCACATAGAATCACAACATTATGCACAGTTTCAGGAATAACATAGGTGATAGTTTTTAATGTTGTTTATCTTAAAAAAATAGGTTTTTTAAGTGCGGAACATATTTGCAGCATGATGAGTGAAACACATTTATCCTAAGACAGGATTTCTAAATGAAGCTTCAGGACACGTTTATATGAGCAGAATCACATAATAGAAATTTACTTAATTATTTATCCTATATGCAGGATCTCTAAGTGAGGGCAATGAATGATGACATGCTGAAAGGAAAACAATAGATATGAGCCTAAGTAGCATGATATATAATGCATGACATGTTGTACCTAAACATGGATGCTATTGCGCATAGAGAAAATAAACCTAGAAACATGGTCTCTACCGTTAATTATACTGAAACATGCATATCACCCACCCATTTCACTATCCGATCCCATAATTAATTATTACAGACCATGGGATATGAATTACACAACTGAAATAGAAGAAAAATAAGAAGTTAACTATAGGGAGCCTATAGAATAGGCCCAGATCTCCATGTCCTCAATGCCAAGTAATGTTTCATAGCCTTTTAACAATCCAGATGTGTCAGTATTCCCTAAGGACCTCAAGGGATCCCGGGCAGTGCTCACACCCAGATTTCATAGCCAAGATAGAGAGTAAGTGCAGTATGGAATGGCCAGCCTTTGTGTGTCAAAGTTCAGAGGGAGATCCAGGGTCCCAAGGCAATGCTCACACAGAGAGGGGCATAACTTAATGATCTAAGAGTATAGTGAGAGTGCTCGACATAATTTTGAAAAGGTTAAGTAAGAAAACAGTTTTGAAAAGGTTAAGTAAGAAAACAATTTTGAAGAGGGAAACTTGATTTGAAATAGTTTTATAACAAAGAAGTTTAACAAATAAAAGGGCAGGAACACCAACAAGTTCAACATCACACAAAGGACCAGGGATAGTCCAACAATCACAAGCAGGGGTAATGGGATTTGAGGGACAAATACAGAGCATGTGAGGGCAAACATGTAGCAGGCAATACACAATAAGAAGTTCCTGAGGATTCAGGGGATTGAGGGATACAGTAGGGTAGAAGATTATACTAACATAACATGACCAAATAGTTCAAGACAGTAGGATTTACCCTAATCAAACTAATGTACCAAACATAGGCATGAAGATTCACATAGAACATGTATCAAGTACATAAAGACATGCTGGTATGACAAATAGAGTATAACTTATGATGTGAATGGAGTCCAGGATCCTAGTTACATGTTGAACAACAAAATAATAAGTACAAGTGATGCGTGGCTAGAATCCATAGTTTTAAGGATCATGTACCTTACATTTTATGTGCTTTTGTGATAAAAATACACGTTATATGTGCATAATGGAGACTATTTCATGTGTAGCTGAATTGGAGATGGAAGCCGAGCTAAATGGGTGCATAAATATCAAAAATACGTTCAAGAGTCGAAAAGGAGTGACCCATGCCATACCCGGGCGTTTGGCCACTAAAGCGAGGCATGCCCAGGCATTAAGGGGGCATTTGGCCCTTAAGGCCAGGGTAACCCTGCGTTAGCCAGGCGTTTGACCCCTAACGCCAGGTCTACCCTGGCGTTACAGGGGCGTTTGGGGCTTAACGCCTGGGTGCCTGGTCCAGTCAATTCCGAGTTGTAAAGGTTTTTAAGAAGAGGATGCCATTTTTGGAGAGAATATACACACAAGATCATTGAAGAAGCAAAGAATTATCAGTTTTCTTCATCTTAATCTAGTATTTTCCATTTATGCAAAACTTATGCAATTTTTTAATTCTAGTATGAGTGGCTAACACCCATTGTTCTGGGGTTGTAGTTTAGCCATGAATATTGTTATTCGATATTAACTTAACCTTGATTATACTTCGCTCAATATATGGTTGTTTCTTCAATTATGCGTCTAATTGCTGAATTGTTTGGCCATCAATTTGGTTCTATATACTATCTATGTTATGCTTGAGAAAACCGTATATAGATTAGAGAAGAATTGAAGAGAGCACGATCTTAACCCTTCAGGGGAGCGGATTTGTGGTTAGGATAGGAATATACCTAGTCACCGTGCTTAATTAAACATCGTAATCTTAGTGCGTTCTAATAGATTAATTTCATTCGAATATAGGCGTTAATCTATTGAGAATAGGCGAGTAGTACTTCGGGAGAAGGCTACGAGAGCAATTATCGATTAATTAGCAACCATGAGTGAATTATATGAAAGGGAGAGTTAATTAGAATTCAATATGCATGGTGAATTGATCACAACCCTGAAATATTTGTCTCTATTGGATACACAACAATATTCTCGGTACTTGATAATTAGTTCATATAATCGTAGAATAAATTAGTTATATTCTTGGATTTTGTTTTGGATCGATTAAATAACAATTAAAGTGATTCAATAAGTAGTTTACGCAAGTCCATGTGGGTTGGACATTCGATTTAACATTATATTACTTGCTACGACCATGTATACTTGCGTGTGCGGTTTGGGACCAACAAGTTTTTGGCGCCGTTGCCAGGGACTTGAATATAGACTACTTTTTAGTTACCTGCTTTAATTGTTTATTTCATTGAGTCTAACGTCACGTGATTTTTTCTCTAATCTCAGGAACTTCGAGTGAATGTATAGGGTCAGAAGCCAGGATAGACTTGACGGCTTTGACCCCGAACTTGAGAGATCATTTCATAGGAGGTTGCGAGAAGCAAGAGATACAGACAATATTCAGGACTTCATCTGAATCCATGTGAACATGGAAGAGGAACAACATATGGCTGTTCAGGAGGTGGCAATGCCTAGTATTGCTAATGTCACCTCCAGCCTCGTGAAGCCCAGAATCTCTGGGCACTTTGAGCTGAAACAGAGCATGATCCAACTACTTCATGCAAACGGGAAGTTTTTGGGTCTTCCACACGAGGATCCACAACAGCACATTTTGAAATTCTTGGAGATTAGTGATACTTATATCACTAACGGGGTCACGCCAGATTATTTGAGGCTCGCACTTTTCGCATTCTCTATATTGGGCAAAGCAAAGCGATGGCTGAAGGCAGAACCAACTAATTCCATCACAACATGGAACGATCTGGCGAGAAAATTTTTGCAAGGTTCTTCCCTTCAGGAAAGACCGCAAAGATCAGGAGTGAGATAGTCTCCTTTAGGCAGAAAATGGGTGAATCGTTATATTCAGCATGAGAATAATTATGATGAAATATTTGCATTACTGAATAAATTCTCCAAAAGCAATCCAGACTGCATGGTGAGATGGGGAGAAATATGGTTCAAAAATCACCAGGGGTTCTTGAACTAGATGTGATTTCATCATTGTCAGCCTAGATTTCCACATTGACTAACCAAGTTAATCAGATGAACCTGATCATTAACAAGCAACAGTCTCAACCAGTGCAACAGGCCCAACTAGTGCAACAGATTTAGGTATTTTGTGAAGTCTGTGGAGAGGGTCATTCAAGTGAGTTATGCCCAGTTAATCCAGAGTCTGTCTGCTTTGTGGGTAACGCTAATAGGGGACAAGCAAATCAATATGGAAACACCTATAACCCCAACTGGAGAAACCACCCAAACTTCTCTTGGGGTGGAAATCAGAGCACTCAACATAATTACAGGCATCCAGCACCTCAACAGCAGTACAAACCCCTCAGGCTGAACCATCAGCAAGCCTTGAGGATATTATGAATAGAATGATGAATGACCAACTTTCTTTCAATCAGAAAATAATGGCTGATCACCAAGACCAGGCTGTAGCCATGAGAAACTTAGAACGTCAAGTGGGGCAACTCGCTAGTTCTCAAAATACCCGACCAACGGGGGCTCTACCAAGTGACACTGAAGCTAATCCTAAAGCACTTGTTAATGCTATATCATTGAGAAATGGGAAGCAATTGGAGACAGTCCAGCCCAATCAGAGAAAGCAGGTAAATTTTGATGAGAGACCAACCACTATTGAATCAACTTCAGACAACCTGAAAGAATCAGATAAGCCAGCAAAGGAGGCGAGTGTTGAGCAACCCCCACCATTTGTTGCAAGGCCACCCCCTCTATTCCATCAAAGGTTGCAAAAGGTGAAAGATAATGCAACATACAAATAGTTCCTTGATCTCTTGAAGCAGTTACAAATCAATATTCCACTGGTAGACATTCTGCAGGAGGTACCCAAATATGCTAAGTATATTAAGGACATTGTGGCCAATAAATGAAGGATGACTGAGTTCGAAACAGTGGCACTCACTGAGGAAGTTAGCTCAAGAATTCAAAGCAAGCTACCTGAGAAATTAAAAGATATGAGTAGCTTTACTATCCAAATCTCAATTGGTAAGCATGCAGTCGGGCGAGCTCTGTGCGATCTTGGGGAAAATATTAATTTGATGCCACTATCTGTGTTCAAGCAGTTGGGATTGGGTGAACCACGCCCAACAACAGTGATTTTACAATTGGTTGACTGCTCCCTAGCCCATCCTGAGAGAGTAATTAAAGATGTACTGGTTCAGGTGGGATCATTCATATTCCCAGCTGATTTCATCATCTTGGACTATGAGCCTGATTTGGAAGTCCCATTTATTTTGGGGCGTCCATTCCTAGCTACAGGCCGAGCTATTATCGATGTGTGTGAAGGGAAGATGA